>QNTS01002313.1:114028-139154 GCA_003317085.1 Hucho hucho | reverse complement strand
AATGTAGTAGTGTGTCCACCCCCCTTTTAAAGCTATGACCTTTGGCTTTCACTTGGAATTGTTTATTTATGTCTGAGAAAGAAAAATACTTTTCAACCCATATGATCTACTATTTTATTTTATTTAGTTAACCTTTATTTAACTGGGCAAGTCAGTTAAGACCAAATTCTTATTTACAATGACGTCCTATTACACAAAAGTATAATAAAAAATATACAAATATGATGATATTTATGGGTTCTGACTCCTAAACTTGAACTATTTTTAATTATCAGGTATCCTATGGAAATTAGGAGTGCCATAGTCTGGTTTCTACAACATAAGTTAATGGTTAACTGTAGGAGGAATGTATATGGTGGAGGCAATTAAGCTTGGAATGTACTGAGTAAAGGAAAGGCAATCACATGGTTGCAGTCACTGATAAGGGTGGAAAGATGTGGTTTAGTCAGGAATGGAGGTCAGGTCAGGTCACATTAAGGGAGAAGGAACAGTTTATTGCCCACATCACTTAACTTCCTGCTTAGCAATAAAGATGTAATATTTAGAGGGACGGAGGAAACTTAACCCAAATTGGGGTATATATACTTGTGCTGGAGGAAACGTGTCTTTGTATATGCAGCTGTATGACCCAGTAGGTGAATGAACTTGGTTTAAGCTTTTATAGTTGTCTATTTAGAACCTAACAATATAATCAAATAAATGTTAATGAATAAGCCTGGTCATAATTTATAATATGTCCATATATAGTTATAAATCTGTTTTAGGAACATCTACCCAAATATGTTTCACCGTTTTTAGTACTTTACCAAACATATCATGACATTAGTGATAGTCAAAATCTGTTAAATTTGTGAACGTCTGGCCTCCCGAGTGGTGCAGCGTCACTACAGACCCGGGTTCGATCCTGGGCTGTTTCACAACCGGCCATGATCGGGAGTCCAGTAGGGCGGCGCACAATTGGCCCACTGTCGTTACTTGCCTCATCGCGCTCTAGTGACTCCTTGTGGCAGGCCGGGCGCCTGCAGGCTGAACAGTGTTTCCTCCGACACATTGGTGCTGCTGGATTCCGGGTTAAGCGTGTGGGTGTTAAGAAGCGTGGTTTGGCGGATCATGTTTTGGAGGACGCAAGACTAGACCTTCACCTCCCGAGCCAGTTGGGGAGTTGCAGCGATGAGACAAGATCGAAATTGGGAGATAATTTTTTGGGTGAAAGTCTAAATGAACATTTGGGCTATTTAAACAGCATGCATCCCTCCTATAGACAAGGGGAGAAGGGCTATGTAAAGGGCTCGATTTGATCGTTCTGAGCATATGCAATGTGTCTGCCTCCGACACAGGTACGTCGTAAAACAAATGTTCGACTTCCACACAAAATGACTTCTTTATTTATTTTAGGTTTAAGGACGTGTATAGGTCGCATTGTTTATCGTAGAGCTATGAAAGCTATTCAGCGATTGCTTTGCTATGTCTGTGCCATTAAGCAGTCGAGCTGGAGTCCCGCCCCTTTGACCTAACGTTGCAGTGATATAAGTGGATGCAATGATGCAGCCGATCACCAGAGGGAGGTTATACAAGTTTATTAGACAGAAGACGTTTGCATGGTCCTAGGAAGGTCTGGATGGCTGTCTAATGACTTATAATCAATAAAATAAGTAATGTAAACATATACAGTACCAGTCAAAGGTTTGGGCACACCTACTCATTCAAGGGTTTTGATTTGACTATTTTCTACGTTGTAGAATATTGAAACATCAAAACTATGAAATAACACATATGGAATCATGTGGTAACCAAAAAAGGGTTAAGCAAAGATTCTTAAAAGTAGCCACCCTTTGCCTTGATGACAGCTTTACACACTCTTGGCATTCTCTGAACCAGCTTCACCTGGAATGCTTTTCCAACCGTCTTGAAGCAGTTCCCACATATGCTGAGCACTTGTTGGCTGCTTTTCATTCAATCGGCGGTCCAACTCATCCCAAATCATCTCAATTGGGTTGACGTCGGGTGATTGTGGAGGCCATGTAATCAGATCCAGCACTCCATCACTCTCCTTCTTGGTCAAATAGCCCTTACACAGCCTGGAGGTGTGTTTTGGGTCATTGTTCTGTCAAAAAACAAATTATAGTCCCACTAAGCACAAACCAGAATGCTGAATGCTGACTTCTTAGGGAGCGGCAGCTGAGGTGTCGGTTTTGGAGAGTCTGGCGTGGCCAAAGTAAAAGGCCTGCCACTCGGGCCCAGAAACTAGGATATGCACATAATTAGTACTATTGCATAGGAAACACTCTGAAGTTTCTAAGAGTGTTAAAATATTGTCTGTGAGTATAACAGAACTGATATAGCAGGCGAAAACCCGAGGAATTTCTGTCCTGGAAAAAGTGTTTTTGACACATTGCCTCATTTTGAATCCCTCCCTATTGAAAACAGCCATATCTGGGAGTAAGATTGCAGTACCTATTCCTTCCACTGGATGTCAACAGTCTCTAGACAGTGTTTGGTGATGTTAGGTTGCTCTGGATGGTAATAGAAGAAGAATTTCGAACTAGTCACAGGATAGCCAGTGCGATCGAGTCATGCATGGGGCGCGCTTCTTCACCAAATTGGATCTCAGGAGTGTGTACAATCTGGTGCGTATCCGGGAGGGGGACGAGTGGAAGACAGCATATAGTACCACCTCAGGGCACTACGAGTATCTCGTCATGCTCGACAAGTTGATGAATGCTCCATCAGTCTTCCAGGCATTTGTAGACAAGATTTTCCGTGACCTGCACGAGCAGGGTGTAGTGGTGTATATCGATGACATTCTGATATACTCCGCTACACGCGCCGAGCATGTGTCCCTGGTGCGCAAGGTGTTGGGTAGACTGTTGGAGCATGACCTGTACGTCAAGGCTGACAAATGTCTGTTCTTCCAGCAGTCCGTCTCTTTCCAAGGGTACCGCATTTCCGCTTCAGGGGTGGAGATGGAGAATGACCGCATTTCAGCCGTGCGGAATTGGTCGACTCTAACCACGGTAAAGGAAGTGCAGCGGTTCTTAGGGTTTGCCAACTACTACCGGAGGTTTATCCGGGGCTTTGGTCAGGTAACGGCTCCTATTACTTCACTGCTGAAGGGGGGGGCTGGTGCGACTGCAGTGGTCAGCTGAGGCCGACAGGTCTTTTAGTCATCTGAAGGCTCTGTTTACCTCGGCTCCCGTACTGGCTCATCCGGACCCCTCTGTACGTTCTGTCTGCTGTCCGCAACCGTCTGATCTATTGGGCCCACACGTCACCCTCCTCTGGTCATCCTGGCATCGGTCGGACAGTGCGCTGCCTTAGTGAGAAGTACTGGTGTCCCACCTTAGCTAAGGACGTGAGGGTTTATGTTTCCTCCTGCTCGGTGTGCGCCCAGTGCAAGGCGCCTATGCACCTGCCAAGAGGGAAATTACAACCCCTACCCGTTCCACAACGGCCATGCTCACACCTGTCTGTGGATTTCCTGATGGATCTTCCACCGTCACAGGGAAACACCACAATCCTGGTCGTTGTGGATCGTTTTTCGAAGTCCTGCCGCCTTCTTCCTTTGCCCGTCTCCCTACGGCCCTACAGACTGCGGAGGCCCTGTTCACCCATGTCTTCCGGCACTACGGGGTGCCTGAGGACATAGTTTCTGATCGGGGTCCCCAGTTCACGTCCAGGGTTTGGAGGGCGTTTATGGAACATCTGGGGTCTCGGTCAGCCTTACCTCAGGTTTTCACCCAGAGAACGGGCAGGTGGAAAGAGTCAACCAGGATGTAGGTAGGTTGCTGCGGTCCTATTGCCAGGACCAGCCGGGGGAGTGGGCGAGTTTCATCCCCTGGGCAGAGATGGCCCAGAACTCACTCTGCCACTCCTCCACTAACCTCTCCCCCTTCCAGTGCGTACTGGGGTACCAGCCGGTTCTGGCACCGTGGCATCAGAGCCAGATCAAGGCTCCTGCGGTGGATGAATGGTTTAGGCGCTCAGAGGAGACCTGGGAGTCCGCCCATGTGCACCTTCAACGAGCCGTGAGGCGGCAGAAGGCGAGCGCTGACCGCCACCGCAGTGAGGCAGGGTCTGTCTCTCGACCCGAAATCTGCCCCTCCGCCTGCCCTGCCGGAAGCTGGGCCCGCGGTTTCTGGGGCCCTTTAAACTCCTGAGGAGATTGAACGAGGTATGTTATATGTTACAGCTCCCCAAGATTACCGTATTAACTCCTCGTTCCATGTGTCTCTCCTCAGGCCGGTGGTAGCTGGTCCACTCCTGGAATCTGAGGTGCGGGAGCTTCTCCTCCCCCTCTGGACATCGAGGGGGCCCCGGCGTATGCTGTCCGAGCCATCATGGACTCAAGGCGCCGGGCGAGGGGCCTCCAGTACCTCGTGGAGTGCGAGGGGTACGGCCCGGAGGAGACATGTTGGGTGCCGGTGGAGGACATCCTGGACCCGTCGTTGCTGCGGGAGTTTCACCGTCTCCACCCGGATCGCCCTGCGCCTCGTCCTCTGGGTCGTCCCCGAGGCCGGTGTCGGCGCGCTGCTGGAGCCGCGCATCAAGGGGGGGGGGGGGGGNTTTCGGCGGTCGACGTCACCGGTTTTCTAGCTACCGCCAATCTACTTTTCAATTTCTATGTTTTTGTCTTCATCATACACACCTGGTTTCCAATCACTTCATTATGTGAGCATGTAACTTTTATCTACCAATGTTGGTAGTTTGTTTATGAATAAATCTTATTGCATACTCATCTCTGTTGTCCTGCGCCTGACTCTACCTACATGCTACACAGAGACTTTTGACAGTGTGTCCAAACTTTTGACTGGTACTATATATATATATATATATATATATATATATATATATATATATATATATATATATATATATATATATATATATATATTTAAATATGCATATAAGTAAACTTAGCAAAAAAAAACTTCCTCTCACTGTCAACTGCGTCTATTTTCAGCAAACTTAAATATTGTGTAAATATTTGTATGAACATAACAAGATTCAACAACTGAGACATAAACTGAACAAGTTCCACAGACATGTGACTAACAGAAATTGAATAATGTGTCCCTGAACAAAGGGGGGGTCAAAATCAAAAGTAACAGTCAGTATCTGGTGTGACCACCAGCTGCATTAAGTACTGCAGTGCATCTCCTCCTCATGGACTGCACCAGATTTTTCAGTTCTTGCTGTGAGATGTTACCCCACTCTTCCACCAAGGCACCTGCAAGTTTCCTGACATTTCTGGGGGGAATGGCCCTAGCCCTCACCCTCCGATCCAACAGGTCCCAGACGTGCTCAATGGGATTGAGATCCGGGCTCTTCGCTGGCCATGGCAGAACACTGACATTCCTGTCTTGCAGGAAATCACGCACAGAACGAGCAGAATGGCTGGTGGCATTGTCATGCTGGAGGGTCATGTCAGGATGAGACTGCAGGAAGGGTACCACATGAGGGAGGAAGATGTCTTCCCTGTAACACACAGCATTGAGATTGTCTGCAATGACAACAAGCTCAGTCCGATGATGCCGTGACACACCGCCCCAGACCATGACTGACCCTCCACCTCCAAATCGATCCCACTCCAGAGTACAGGCCTCGGTGTAACGCTCATTCCTTTGATGATAAACGCAAATCCGACCATCACCCCTGGTGAGACAAAACCGCGACTCGTCAGTGAAGAGCACTTTTTGCCAGTCCTGTCTGGTCCAGCGACGGTGGGTTTGTGCCCATAGGCGACGTTGTTTGCCGGTGATGTCTGGTGAGGACCTGCCTTACAACAGGCCTACAAGCCCTCAGTCCAGCCTCTCTCAGCCTATTGCGGACAGTCTGAGCACTGATGGAGGGATTGTGCGTTCCTGGTGTAACTCGGGCAGTTGTTGTTGCCATCCTGTACTTGTCGGATGTACCGATCCTGTGCAGGTGTTGTTACACGTGGTCTGCCACTGCGAGGACAATCAGCTGTCCGTCCTGTCTCCCATTGCAATTTATTGCCCTGGCCACATCTGCAGTCCTCATGCCTTCTTGCAGCATGCCTAAGGCACGTTCACGCAGATGAGCAGGGACCCTGGGCATCTTTCTTTTGGTGTTTTTCAGTCAGTAGAAAGGCCTCTTTAGTGTCCTAAGTTTTCAGTACTGTGACATGAATTGCCTAACATCTGTAAGCTGTTAGTGTCTTAACGACCGTTCCACAGGAGCATGTTCATTAATTGTTTATGGTTCATTGAACAAGCATGGGAAACAGTGTATAAACCCTTTACAATGAAGATCTGTGAAGTTATTTGGATAGTTACGAATTATCTTTGAAAGACAGGGACCTGAAAAAGGGACGTTTCTTTTTTTGCTATATATACAGTATATATATATATATATATATATATATATATATATATATATATATAAATTAACAAACCAAACCAAAAAAGTATATGGACATCCCTTCAAATGAGTGGTTTCGGCTATTTCAGCCACACCCGTTGCTGACAGGTGTATAACATTTGAGCACACAGCCATACAAACATTGGCAGTAAAATGGCCTTACTGAAGAGCTCAGTGACTTTCAATGTGGCACTGTCATAGGATGCCACCTTTCCAACAAGTCAGTTAGTCAAATTTCTGCCCTGCTAGAGCTGTCCCAGGCAACTCTAAGTGCTGTTATTGTGAAGTGGAAACGTCTACGAGCAACAACGGCTCAGCCGCGAAGTGGTAGGCCACACAAGCTTATAGAACGGAATGGCCGAGTGCTGAAGCGTGTAGCGTTGCAACACTGACTACCGAGTTCCAAACTGCCTCTGGAAGCAACGTCAGCACAAGAACTGTTTGTCGGGAGCTTCATTCAATTGGTTTCCATGGCCGAGCAACCACACACAAGCCTAAGCTCACCATGCCGAATGCCAAGCGCTGGCTGCCATTGGACTCTGGAGCAGTGGAAACGTGTTCTCTGGAATGATGAATCACGCTTCAACATCTGGCAGTCCGACAGGCGAGTCTGGGTTTGGCGGGTGCTAAGAGTACGCTACCTGCCTGAACGCATAGTGCCAACTGTAAAGTTTTCACATCTGTGACAGACTTTTTCAGGCCTATTTACTTATTTGTGACCCACCACCTGGATTCGGGTCCTATGTAACAAAATTTGAAATTGGGTACATTGGATAAAAGTAGAGACTCAGAGCTAGAAAATTGTATATCATACACTGTAGTTGACGAACAATGGAAAAGTAATTCTGCTTTAAAAGTTACTAAACTTGTAACCCCACTTTTGAGAAAATGGCCCGTGAATGTTTTGGTACACCTTCTAGAGAGCTCTTCTTTGTCTACACCCATTCAGCATCGTTCACACCCTCTTAATTAAGCCTTAGCCCAGCCCATCTCTTTAATAATTCACATGTGAAGTCATGTGATAAACAGTGAGTACGGTAGTGTACTATACAACCAAAGATTAAGACTAAAGGCTGGTTTATACTACCGACATCAGTGGTGACACGTCATTCAGGGCAGGTGGGGAAGAGCACATCAGTTGGCAAACAATGTAAAAAATATATATATAATAAAAAATAAAGCTGCATACAAACATGGTCTCTTTTTTGTTTTCTTGAGTAAGGCAGCTCCAAAATGCAGGTGCTTCAGCTTTTTGTGGTGGTGGTCTAAGGGTAGAGCTTGAAAATTCAAGCCCCTTGGGTGCTGCCATAGAGTTACATTAGAAGTGCCCATCCAAGAAGGCTCAAGGTCATTGGCCACAGATTAAATGACGTCAAATCACATTAGATCTACTGTAGCTTTGATTGGAATGATCATGTCAACATCATACTTAGCTAGCAGTCATCATCATGAATCAAGTCAACAATCTACTAGCAAATCCTTTTTAATCTTTATCATTTGAAGAGGAATAATGAAGAGAAATTATAGATAAAACGTATCAGTGCTCATCAGCCATTGGACATAAACATTACACAACAAGTTGGAAATAGACTATTCAACAATGAGTGGTCTAGAAGGAATCAGTGGCTAACTGAAAACATCGCAAAGCAATCATTAGCCTTCTATTCAGCGGAGTGGCTGTGTGGTCCCAAGTCTAAGATTAAGGGTCTGTTTTCCTAGTTTAAAATGATAAACATTCAACATTGGCCATGCTGTCAATGAAGCATGATTTGTGCCGCGCACAAAACAACTGTTAACGCGGAACAGCAAAATCTGACTTTAGTGAGACAACTAGGAAATCGGGATAAACGAGCTACAACTGAGAAAATATGTTTTGAACTTCCTCATCCAACTCGGAACTCTGGCCTCTTTCTAGAGCTATGACCTGAAGATCACTGACATCATCATGATTCAACCTTTCTTTGAGTTCCCAGTTGTCTTGAAAGCACCATAAATCCAGAGAATGACAGACTTTGATGACAAAGTTTGATGACAAAATTTGCCCACGAAAAACCATCGCGCCACCTTCCTGTTCAAGTGAGCACAGCACAACAATGTGAGTCCAAAAATGTATTTTATGCTGCTGCATAAATTATGTAATATTCCAGGGAGATATGTATACTGTAGCTAAGAAAGTAATACTAAGTGTATGTTGTGTAGTAAGCTGTTAGTAGCCCATGTGCCTCACCCTAGAAATTTGGTCTATTTTCACTTCTTCATTTGGCCTACTGTTCTGACTTGGTGGTGCACATATAACCTGTTTTTCAGAAATGTAATCATCAAATATTTTAAGAGCTTTAAGAGCCTTAGTTTGAAGATGTATGCCAGAGACAGGTGTTTTATACAACTGATTCCATTTGCAATCAAACGCCTGAATTTTCTCCATCTCCTTAGCTATCATACTCTGCTTCCACTGGCCATTCCACTGATTTCAAAACTCAGTCCTCCAGAAAGTGTAGAGCCTTAACAACACTTTTGCAGTTATTTGTGATAACTTTCAAAAAAGCAGCATTAAAAAGGATGACCTACACATACTGAGCAGATCATGTTATAGACAGAAGCGTGCCACATGGCAGACCAATCCAAACTCATCTCTCGGCATGTCCAGCCTATCAATTATCTCAGCCAATCATGGCTAGCGGGAAGGTTCCTGACTTTTTCCGTCACTAAACCAACTAGGTTCGTAATTTAACATTTGTATTCGTATTTACAGATGGCATACAAGTTTCATATTAAGGCACATGAAAGTTCACATGTTCCAGAAGTCATTTTACGTTCAAATGTCTCTCCTGTGAAGTAGTGACGCGTGACATACGCCTAGCTTCCTGACAGCCCATTTCAATGCCCCATTATTGACTCTGAGTGTAACAAAACACATACCAGTCTACTGTACCCTTTTGTGTTTACAGAGTTTATTGTATGGTTACATAACACATCCTCGTGATCAGTCAAAGAAATCTTCTGCAAGAGGTCGAAGCAGTGGGCGCTGAAGAATGTAAAGAGAAACTTGTCCACCTGGCTGTGGAGTGCAGAAACGACCAGATGGTTGTCTACAAGGAACCAGAGTCACAGCCCTCAAATCCAACATCCCTTTGAACATCGCCACAGCGCCAAAGCCTGCTAAACCAGCTGCCATCACCCAACTAAAGAAGAGGTTCACCATCTGAAGAACATTCAGGAAACTGCCTGGAACATTCAACCAAGACAACATCCATTTTCAGTTAGACTGATGTTGTAGTATAATACAGAATGCCTAGTATGCTCACAACTGCATTATGGTATTGATATTGCTAGCTGTTGTACATATGTAAATAATGGTGTTTTATATCATATTTTTTACAAGTGTACAGACAAGTAACTAAATGATTCCAGCTGCATCAGAAACCAATTAGTGTTGACTTCAACTTCTTGATCAATTCATTGTGATTTTCATGAAATATATTTGGATAAACTAGCTTCATTAAGACTTACTGCTAAAACAAATGATGCAGGGAGTTAGTGAATCATTTAAACTTTGCTGGAAATGTAAACATGCTTCAATAAAACAGTAGATTAGTCTGTCAATGTCACATCTGCTCCTGCTACGCCCTCTGGTGGTCGTTCAGTGTCTCCTTGACCTGCAGTTCTCCCAGGTGTGCTGGATTCAGAGCAGATCCCCACCAGCTGCAACTCATCCATAAATCAATACCTCTACAAATACCCATTCCTGCCACTCCCACTCTGCCAGGTCGTAATCTCTGCTCAGTCAGTTATAGTTCTAGCCTTTTGTCTATTCTCAAGATCCTGTTGCTCTGCTTTGCTTGTTTCCCTGCCTTACACCATTTTTGTCCTCTCCTTGCAGTACCACTCTGTCTCTGGCTCCTGTCTCCTGTTCCACATCTCACCAACAACCACCTTGCTCTGGATTTCACTCCCCACCATTACCTTGGATTCCTCTCAGGACCTGTTTCCCTGTTCGACTCAGCCAACTCCAACCTCACTCTACACTCCTGTTTATTCAACTCCTGTGAGCCACCCCGGTTCTGCACTCCATATTTCTCTGTATTCAATAAACTTTTTGGTGCATACATCCCGGCTTCCTCTTCTGAGTCCGCTCTTGGGTTTTCCCCCTTCGCTCCACGTAACAGTCAATATAGCAAATAAGTAGACATGGCTTGTATTCAAAGACAAGGTTTTGAAGTCCGAGGTGATTTTACACAGCAGTAGGCAGGAAACGTTATGACAATGTATGGTATACAGTATATACAGTGCATTCGCAAAGTATTCAGACCCCTTGTCTTTTACCACATTTTGTTACATTATTCTGAAGTGTTTGCAATAATGACAAAGCAAAAACTGTTTTTTTTTTATGTTTGCAAATTTATATAAAAAAAGAA
Source organism: Hucho hucho (assembly GCA_003317085.1). Lineage (NCBI taxonomy): Eukaryota > Metazoa > Chordata > Actinopteri > Salmoniformes > Salmonidae > Hucho > Hucho hucho. Next base: position 128,358 of record QNTS01002313.1, on the reverse strand, counting down.
ACAATTCAGACCCTTTGCAATGAGACTCAAAATTGAGCTCAGGTGCATCATGTTTTCATTCATTGTTCATCCATTGTTCATCCAACAACTTGATTGGAGTTCACCTGTGGTAAATTCAATTGATTGGACAGGATTTGGAAAGGCACACACCTGTCTATATGAGGTCCCACAGTTGACAGTGCATGTCAGAGCAAAAACCAAGCAATGAGGTCGAAAAGATTTGTCTGTAGAGCTCTGATACAGGATTGTGTCAGAGATCTTTGATGAAAACCTGCTCCAGAGTGCTCAGGACCTCAGACTAGGGTGAAAGTTCACCTTCCAACAGGACAACGACCCTAAGCACACAGCCAAGACGACATAGGAGTGGCTTCGGGACAAATCTCTGAATGTCCTTGAGTGGCCCAGCCAGATCCCGGACTTGAACCCGATCGAACATCTCTGAAGAGACCTGAAAATAGCTGTGCAGCAATGCTCCCCATCTAACCTGACAGCTTGAGAGGATCTGCTGAGAAGAATGGGAAAAACTCCCCAAATACAGGTGTGCCAAGCTTGTAGCGACATACCCAAGAAGACTCAAGGCTGTAAATCGCTGCCAAAGGTGCTTCAACAAAGTACTGAGTAAAGGGTCTGAATACTAAATAAATGTGATATTTCAGTTTTCTTTTTTTATAAATGTGAAAATATTTCACAATCTGGTTTTGCTTTGTCATCGTGGGGTATTGTGTGTAGATTGATGGGGGGGGGGGATCTATTGCATCAATTTTGGAATACGGTTGTAACATAATGTGGAAAAAGTCAAAGGGTCTGAATACTTTCCAAATGCACAGTAGAAGAAAAATATACTACTAACGCTTATAATAAATACTACAATTTTACAAAGGGAATACTTGCATATGGTGTGTTTGGCAGTGGCGGTCGGTGCTGTTTAAGATGAGGGAGGACAATGATTGTTTTCATGAGCATGGCCTTATTTCTATTACAGTATTTTGGATGACTGTCATTTATATTCCATTCACCCTGTTCAATGTAACAGTGATAGGTTTAGGCTACTACATGATACTAAAATGTTCCCTCTACCCATTGTTAAAATGGCCAGCTTCAGTCAGCTGATTCTAGTCATCCTTTCTGGTTAGTTATTGTCGGGCAGCTTAGTCTCCCATTCAGAGGACCCCCACTTTTGTTAGTGTCTTATTGGTCAAGGTTAAACCTAATACTTATCACCACATCTCCTTCAGCCTATCAGTGGCCTTGATTCCCGGGACTTCAGTTTCAGTTAGTCTATGACCCCAGCACGCTGTGTGGTCAGAAACGTGCTTTCCCCGTCCTCAATCAGCCTGACTAACCGGTGTCTGTACGTAGCCTCGCTACTTTTATAGCCTCGCTACTGTATGTAACAGTGTTGCTTCCGTCCCTCTCCTCACCCCTACCTGGGCTCAAACCAGGGACCCTCTGCACACATCAACAACTGACACCCACGAAGCATCGGTATCCATCGCGCCACAAAAGCCTTGAGCAAGGGGAACAGAGCAAGGGGAACAACTACTTCAAGGTTTCAGAGCGAGTGACGTCACCGATTGAAACGCTGTTAGAGCGCACCCCGCTAGCTAACTAGCCATTTCACACCGGTTACACTCACCCCCCTTTTGACCTCCTCCTTTTCCGCAGCAACCAGTGATCCGGGTCNCCCGTCCATCGTCCCTTTGATGCGGTGAAGTTGTCCTGTCCCCTTAGCAGAAAAACACCCCAAAAGCATAATGTTTCCACCTCCATGTTTGACGGTGGGGATGGTGTTCTTGGGGTCATAGGCAGCATTCCTCCTCCTCCAAACACGGCGAGTTGAGTTGATGCCAAAGAGCTCCATTTTGGTCTCATCTGACCACAACACTTTCACCCAGTTGTCCTCTGAATCATTCAGATGTTCATTGGCAAACTTCAGACGGGCATGTATATGTGCTTTCTTGAGCAGGGGGACCTTGCAGGCGCTGCAGGATTTCAGTACTTCACGGCGTAGTGTGTTACCAATTGTTTTCTTGGTGATTATGGTCCCAGCTGCCTTGAGATCATTGACAAGATCCTCCCGTGTAGTCCTGGGCTGATTCCTCACCGTTCTCATGATCATTGCAACTCCACAAGGTGAGATCTTGCATGGAGCCCCAGGCCGAGGAAGATTGACAGTTCTTTTGTGTTTCTTCCATTTGCAAATAATCGCACCAACTGTTGTCACCTTCTCACCAAGCTGCTTGGCGATGGCCTTGTAGCCCATTCCAGCCTTGTGTAGGTCTGCAATCTTGTCCCTGACATCCTTGGAGAGCTCTTTGGTCTTGGCCATGGTGGAGAGTTTGTAATCTGATTGATTGCTTCTGTGGACAGGTGTCTTTTATACAGGTAACAAGCTGAGATTAGGAGCACTCCCTTTAAGAGTGTGCTCCTAATCTCAGCTAGTTACCTGTATAAAAGACACCTGGGAGCCAGAAATCTTTCTGATTGAGAGGGGTTCAAATACTTATTTCCCTCATTAAAATGCAAATCAATTTATAACATTTTTCACATGCGTTTTTCTGGATTTTTTTGTTGTTATTCTGTCTCTCACTGTTCAAATAAACCTACCATTAAAATTATAGACTGATCATTTCTTTGTCAATGGGCAAATGTACAAAATCAGCAAGGGATCAAATACTTTTTTCCCTCACTGTAGCTTCCGTCCCTCTCCTTGCCCCTACCTGGGCTCAAACCAGGGACCCTCTGCACACATCAACAACTGACACCCACAAAGCATCGTTACCCATTGCACCACAAAAGCCGCGGACCTTGCAGAGCAAGGGGAACAACTACTTCACGGTCTCAGAGCGAGTGACGTCACCAATTGAAACGCTATTAGCGCGCACCCCGCTAACTAGCTAGCCATTTCACATCGGTTACACTAGGACCACTTCGTAGGGACCCTCTCGCCTTGGCTAGTTCCACTTCCTCCGGAACACTCGGATGTAGTCCTGGTCCCCTGGGATCACCGGATGTGGAGCCTCTGGTCCTGGTTCAGGTTATTTCCTTCATTCCGTGAGGTTTTCAAACTCAGAGACTTATGGCCTCTGTTCTATGATTACACCATACACCATCTTATTTCCATCTCTCATCACACAACAAAATGACATTCCAGCTGAAGCTGGCGACCTCCTCTCCTTCTGGTTCCTAAGAGAGTGATAGCTTAAGACTTGCAAAGCAACGAGAAACATAAATCATAACAGTATTAACAATGTGATAAGCTATGCATAATTATATATGTTTGAAAACCAAAGTCTGAGACCATGACAATTCCCACTCTCTCTTCACCTGACTCTAGGCCTTCAGGATACTTTTCTGCTGGACTCCACAAAAATAAAAGCCCTAAAGAAGCTTCCTCATGCTTTCGCCCAGTCTTCCCCTTTCGGCCCCAGGTTCCGAGAGGTGTTCCCAAGTCATGTCATTTTCACTTTGTTCCCCATTTCCTCCATTTCAACTGATAGGCACGTCATCTGATATGCAAGTGCGTATCCCTAATTAACATTACATCCTCTTGAGGTAACTCAGCACTGTATATGCTTTTATATCGATGCCTTCAAAATGTTGTTTAGATTACAATTACCCAAACACCTATCCTCTTCATGTGATGCATTAACTACTTAGGGAGTAGCGGCGTGCTAGCGGGCCGCTCTCGACACTACCCGGTGAAATGTAAGGCGCCAAATTCAAAATCCAAAAGTTTAATTATTAAACATTCATCAATATACAAGTGTTGCATAGTCATCAAAAGCTCGGATTCTTGGCAATATCACAGCGTTGTCAGATTTCAAAAAGGCTTTACGGCGAAAGCACAACATTTGATTGTTTGAGGATAGCACCTCATATTAGCATAAATTCATATCCAGCGCGGGTCACACAAAACCCATATAAGAGCTAAAAAATATCACTTACCTTTCGAATAACTCCTGCTGAGGGCTTCCCAAGTGTCCAATGAAGACATCCAATGGTTCTTTTGTTAGAAAAAGTCATTTATTATATACATAAATCTCCGTTTGGTTGGCGCGTTATGATCAGAAAATCCACCGTTGAGTCGCCCATTGAACCGTGAAGAGAACACGTTCAAATTATACCTATAAACTTTCTACAAACAAATCAAACATAATTTTTTATGTATCCTTAGGTATCCTTTTATGTATATTTACTGTAAAGTTTCAACCGGACGATAACGTGAACAATAGGAAAGGAAAATAAAGTTGGGCGCGCTCACAATCTCGTGCCCGTCAAACGTTGTTGACAAAAGTGGTCCCTTCACTACTTCCTCTTCCTATCTGTTCTGCTTAGTGCTAGAGCTTCCAGACACTGTATAAAGACTGTTGACATCTAGTGGAAGCCACAGGTACTGCAGTCTCAGTCCTAGTTAAAATAGAAATGAATAGGCAGGCTGGAGAAGAAGGTCATGTACAAAATAAATTGCAAATCCGGATGGATTTTCCTCTGGTGTTCGCCTGCTATATCAGTTCTGTTATACTCACAGACATTATTTTAACACTTTTAGAAACTTCAGAGTGTTTCCTATCCAATAGTACTAATTATGTGCATATCCTATTTTCTGGGCCTGAGTGGCAGGCATTTTACTTTGGGCACGCCAGACTCTCCAAAACCGTCACCTCTGCTGCCGCTCCCTAAGAAGTTAACCAATAAAACAGCTAACCCAACCCAATGATGATGTTTAAAGTAGCTCCCAGACCCAACCCATCTGCATGTCTACAGTGGAATCTAGTCTCTCTCTCTCTCTTTAGCTCCGCTTCCTCTGTCATGGTGTCTTCAAGCTCACCCATTATACAGCTGGACCTTACTTTACGTGAGAACTATGCACCCACCGATGAGAGACATGACGATCTTTACCGCTGCAGGTGCTGTAAGGAGTACTGTGTGTGTGAACCAGACCAAATCTATCCCAACACCCCCTCCTGGTGTATCTGGATGTTCACTCAATCTCCAGAATTCAGCCCATGCCCTTGGTCATCTCTGCTTTCACCTGAGGATATACACACTGCAACACATGGGTTATTTCCTGACAACATCATTTGTGACATTTGAATACCCGCACCCCCTGTACTCCCATTAGTCTCCCAGTTACCAGTTACCAATCCATCTGGCAAGAGTCCTCATAAACTGATATCCCTACAAGGCTACTAAAGTAACCCCTGCTACTACTAACATGACCCATGACTATAGCCTCCTTCAATTACGGTCCCTTCGGCGACTTCCGTGAGAATAACTACAGCCTGTAATCTGTCAAGTGTTCGCCGGCTGTTAGAAATTGGGAAAGAGATTAATGAGTTGGAAGAATATTCAACCTACATATATCATTCCATCTAACCCATAACACACTAGTCACTACTGCTAATGCACTTCTACAGTCATAAACATACTGATACATTCTCAAATCAATTAGTCAATATACTTCAATCCCTCCTCTGGAACAATGATCACTCTCATGTTCCACAAAACCTAAAACACACTGACTTAACAAGAAAATAGAAAAATAAATAAATACTTGTTTAATAACTTCCCACTACTCTTAATGCAACTAAAACTGGGGTAAAAACGTCCATCCGTTACGTTCTATGCCCATGTTATGCTGGTCTTCATGTTGTCTCCTTCATCTCCATCATTGGGTGTTATCGCAAAACACAGACTATAAACCTTATATGCAATTACTTATATTCTATCACCCAGACATCTCTATTTATCAATACAATTTAACAATAAAATTCTAATGACATAATAAAACAAAACAAACAAAAAACAAACACCTTGATGTTAACCCAAGCTATCATCCAGTAAATTCTAACAACCTCCCTGTCAAAGGATACTTAGAGACAAGGTTTCCAGAGCTTCCCTAGGCCTAATAAATTTAAACAGTTCTATATCCAAATCATAACTAAAACATTTGATAAATTATTCAACCCAAATTCAGAATAACATTCCTTAGTGCTTACTATAACTCAAATTCAAACTTCTCAATTTAGCACACATCATCCCTATTTAAATGTACATTTATAGAAAATAAAACTTTTAGTACAAGTAATAACTATTCTCATTACAGCCCCCTTTGTCCCTGTTTTCCTGTCATGAGTGGCCTGGTAATGAAAGATCAGTATCTCAATGCATACTTTAGTCCAAACTGTTGGCAGTGTGTAGACTCAGAAGTGCTAAAAGTCACTGTCGTATTGCATGCCCTTGTTGCCCTTTCTCCAGCCGGTTAGGGAGAGCTTTGAGGTTCACACACACCGTTTGTGGTCAAATTATTCCTACCATGCCTTAAGACACAATTTGACATCACCTTCCATGATAACTCCTTTACTCTACTGGCGACCTTTCGGAAGAGGCAACAGCGCCTCTTCAACCTCAGAAGGCTGAAGAAATTCGGCTTGTCACCAAAATCACTCACAAACTTTTACAGATGCACAATCGAGAGCATCCTGTCGGGCTGTATCACCGCCTGGTACGGCAACTGCTCCGCCCACAACCGTAAGGCTCTCCAGAGGGTAGTGAGGACTGCACAGCGCATCACCGGGGGTAAACTACCTGCTCTTCAGGACACCTACACCACCCGATGTCACAGGAAGGCCAAAAAGATCATCAAGGACAACAACCACCCGAGCCACTGCCTGTTCACCCCGCTATCATCCAGAAGGCGAGGTCAATACAGGTGCATCAAAGCTGGGACCGAGAGACTGAAAAACAGCTTCTACCTCAAGGCCATCAGACTGTTAAACAGCCATCACTAACATTGAGTGGCTGCTGCCAACATACTGACTTAAATCTCTAGCCACTTTAAACATAGGAATTGGATGTAACAATGTATCACTAGCCACTTTAAACAATTTTGTATATAATGTTTACGTATCCGACATACTCATATCAAATGTATACACTGTACTCTAAACCATCTACTGTATCTTGCCTATGCCGTCCGGCCATCGACCCAAATCTCTAGACACTTTAATAATTATAATTGGATGAAATAATGTATCACTAGCCACTTTAAACAATGCCATTTATATAATGTTTACATATCCTACATTACTCATCTCATATATATACATGTGTATATACTGTACTCCATACCATCTACTGCATCTTGCCTATGCCGGTCAGTCATTGCTCATCCATATATTTATATGTACATACTCGTATTCATTCCTTTACTCTTGTGTGTATAAGGTAGTTGTTGTGAAATTGTTAGATTACTTGTTAGATACTACTGCATGGTCGGAACTAGAAGCACAAGCATTTCGCTACACTCGCATTAACATCTGCTAACCATGTGTATGTGACAAATAAAATTTGATTTGATTTGATTTGAAGAGTTACCAGATCATGAAGTTATCGCCATAACCCCTCCTAGAATCCCACACTCCATAAATCCCAATCTGGTGAAATTTGTATCGAAACAAAAACAAAAAGTTAAATCATCAATACATATATCACAATACATTTGGAGTGACTGTCATCCCTTGTTAACATATATTTTCCCTTCTATATGCAGACTGAACAAAGCACATTTGTATATTTACCATAACCATAACCCCAGGGAACTGGACATTTTCCCTTTGAACACGTGATTCAAAAACAACATGTTAAATCAAAAATAAACATTCAAATAACTAGTCAACTTAGATTACAACTCTTTATAATTTCCTAAAGAAATAATAGAATTTCAAAGTAATGGTACGATTTGAATAGACTGGTGTTTTTCATTAATTTTATAATTTAATCCCACCTGTTTCGATAATTTCTAATGAGATTGATCAGGCCTCATAAGAAAGTATCGACACCATTAAAATATTTCCTCTCCCTCTTCTTTCCCTGACCTTCCGAAACCATTTAAATACCTTTCAAAATAATTTCCATCCGTCTGCATACCCAATTTGAAACTGAATTGAAAAGACCCCGTCCAAAATAAATCCCACAGTGTCAACACCACTAACGCATATTCATAACTGCCTTTGTTAAGTGATTGTTTGACAATCAGATGAAAACGTCATGACTGGTTGTGTTTATGCCACATTAAAAAGGCATTACGGCGTGTCCATACAGCTAGGGGAAGCTAAGCTTTCCCTAAAGTAAGCTTCTTTAAAAAAATCTGTTTTAAATTACATAGCCAGGGGCACACTCCAACACTCAGAGGTCATTTACAAATGAAGCACTTTTGTTTAGTGAGTCCGCCAGATCAGAGGCAGTAGGGAGGACCAGGGATGTTCTCTTGATAAGTGTGTGATTGTACAATTTTCCTGTCCTGCTAAGTATTACAAATGTACTTCTGGGTGTCTGGATAAATGTATGGAGTAAAAAGTACATTGTTTTCTTTAGGAATGCAGTGAAGTAAAAGTTGTCAAAAATATAAAGGGTAAAGTAAAGTACAGATATCCCTAAAAACGACTTAAGTAGTACTTTAAAATATTTGTACTTAAGTACTTTACACCATTGCCTATATCAGGGACGCAACTTCGGTTTTAGAAGTGGGGGGACATAATTATTGTAATACGTTTTCTATCCAGTCGGATAAACACTCCAAACAGCCTACCCGACTGCTCTGAGACGGCTGCATGGACCTAAATCACACCATTGCCTCGTTTTGTATCACATTCCAATGATACAATTGGGGGGGACCAAAATTAAATTTCAGAATGTGTGTGGGGGGGACGGGGGACGACGACATGTCTCCCCTCCCCTGGCATATATATAGTAGGAAAGTAACACTTTTACCTCAGATGAATAGGGGACACCAGCTATTTAAGAATCTATACCTGTACTGATCGGTGTGTGTGCATACTGGTACCACTAGGTGAAGCTACTAGACTGGTGTTGGACAGGTTGGCACTTGACAGTGCATCATCCAACCTGCATGCCATGAAGGCGTGTGGAAAATGTACAGAATAGATCAAATGCATGACAAACTCCTGTTATAAATAAAGTAGGCCTAGACTTGTACATTTGTTTATTCCATGTGTAACTCTGTGTTGTTGTTTGTGTCGCACTGCTTTGCTTTATCTTGGCCAGGTCGCAGTTGTAAATGAGAACTTGTTGTCAACTAGCGTACCTGGTTAAATGAAGGTGAAATAAAAAAAACTTGGCCTACAGTAGGCCACATCTGCTTAATTAACGATGATAATTTTTGGGGCAAGTGAACCAGGACTACGGTTTATTCAGGTAATAAGATTCGATATAATCATAAAGCAATAGGATCCATGAACACATTTATTTTCTAAGAGGATATATTTGACATCAATTATTATTTTGTTTCCTCCGTCTACCAAGGGGCACAGACAATACGTGGGCGTGATCAACAGTGAGAGTTTGTAGAACTTTTCCCTGGAAAGGGGCGCCTGCGCTGCCTGCTACACTAAACACATAGCGCTCAACTTCACCTTTAACTCCAGCCGCCTCGCTTACAGCATGGAAAGGAAAGGTAACCTGCCCAAAGGATAGGGATGTACATGAATAGTATCAGTGAATGCGCACAGTAATACGCCAAAAGACTGATGCCGTTGATTTTGGACATATGACTGTTATTAAAGGAATTTGCAAGGCCGAGCATTTGTTTTGCTAAACTGAACAATAGCGAACCACGCGTTGTAGCTGGCTAGCCACCACATGCTAGCTGAAATGAGCTGTAAAGCTAGCTAGCATTGCTAATTTACACAGCGCTTGAGTGGGGGGAGAGACTAAGGACACAGTTGACGCTTAAACAGACTAGCAAAAGAACTAAAACTGACCATAGCTTTAACCAAACCTTTACTCAGATTGTATACATTCTGGAAAGAATGTCGGTTCGGGCGTCAGGCGTGCCCTGGTGTTTTCAGCTTGAGTGTACGCGCCCAAATAAACGTCGAAAATCTCCGTTTTTCATCCTGATTTAAAAATGTAATTAAACAGATTATTAAACTCGTTTGTGTAATTGAATAAACAAAACCCATGTTAACTATAACTAGCTATATTTTGTAGCTAGCTAAGTCTGGCCATTGTAGCAACTGCCGTTGTCGCTAATGGTAGTTACCAGTATCTGTGCTGCTATTTTAGTTACCTCCACACTTGTAATTTATGCAACCACCTTGTATCCCTGGTTTTCGCTATGCAAAAAGTCTCACAGGTGTTTTGGCTATAGCCTGTTATCAATATTATAAGTATCTAGCTAGCTTGAGACACGGCCTGCTACCTAACTAATATGTCCATGAAAGTGAGGGTTCTCCTGAATTAAATGGTATTTTGTCATCTATCCCCGTGACAGTTCTTGCACTGCAGGCGAGGAAGAAAAGGACCAAGACTAAGAAACCCGGCAAAAAGTGAGTACCTAGCTAGTAACTTTTGTTGGTTAGTTAGCCATATGAACTGTCGAGTGCTCCTCTCCCTTAAGAAAAAAAGATTGCAATCGAGTGCAGTATAACTGCAGTTATTCCCCAATTACTGCGTCCAAAATACCACAGTCGACTGCAGTTACTTCACTTTTACTGCAGTTTCAAAGCAGCAATCTTTTTTTGTTAGGGCTGTACATAACTGAATTGAAGGTGTAGGGTCGGCCAGGCAGCACAGGAGCAGTCATGCACTGCCGTGACAGTCCAGACATGGAACTGGTGAACATTAGATAAAGCAATCATTTATGTACACTTTTATTCTGTATAGCACTTTAACATCTGCTGATGTAAAATGGGCATTATAAATACATTTGATTGATGACTATATATACTTTTACATATAAAAAGTATGTGGACACCCCTTCAAATTAGTAGATTCGGCTATTTCAGCCTCACTCGTTGTTGACAGGTGTATATAATCAAACATACAGCCATGCAATCTTCATAGACAAACATTGGTAGTAGAAGGGCCTTACTGAAGAGCTCAGAGACTTTCAACGTCATAGGATGCCACCTTTCCAACAAGTAAGTTTGTCAAATGTCTGAGGAGCTAAAGCTGCCCTGGTCAACTGTAAGTGCTGTTGTGAAGTGGAAACGTCTAGGAGCAACAACGGCTCAGCCGTGAAGTGGTAGGCCACACAAGCTCACAGAATGGGACCGCCAAGTGCTGAAGCGCGTTAAAATTGTCTGTCCTCTGTTGCAACACTCACTACCGAGTTCCATACTATCTCTGGAAGCAACGTCAGCACAATAACTGTTTGTTTGGAGCTTCATGAAATGGGTTTCCATCGCTGAGCAGCCGCACACAAGCCTAAGAGCACCATGTGCAATGCTAAGCGTTGGCTGGAGTGGTGTAAAGCTTGCCGCCATTGGACTCTGGAGCAGTGGAAACGCGTTCTTTGGAGTGATGAATCACTCATCTGACAGCATACAATGACATTGTAGATCGTTTGTCTGCATGGATGAAAGCCTTTGGGCAGGTGGATTACTGAACAAAACGCGCCAACCAAACGGAGCTATATGGATATAAAGAGGAACTTTATCGAACAAAGGGACCTTTTATTGTGTAACCTGGACGCTTGGGTATGCCATCAGAGGAAGATCATCAAAGGTAAGCGATTTATTTTATGCTACTTTTTTAGTTTTGTGACACCTCTGCTGGTTATGTTATTATGCTAATTGAGTTTTTGAGTGGGCCACTGTCCTCAGACAATCAAATGTTCTGCTTTCGCCGTAAAGCCTTTTTGAAATCTGACAACACTGTTAGATTAACAAGAGTCTAAGCTTTTGAAGGGTGTGCAGCATTTGTATTTTCATGAATGTTTGAAATTAGTATTTTTGTAATTTGAATTTGGCGCTCTGCATTTCACCTGATGTTATCCAAATCGATCCCGTTCACGGGATTGGATCCGTAACAGGTTAAATCATCACCCGTTTGGCAAAGTAGGCTGTGATTCAATGATAAATTAAAAGGCACCGCATTGATTATTTGCAATTCAGGACAAGCTAGATAAACTAGTAATATCATCAACCATGTGTAGTTAACTAGTGATTGTTAAGATTGATTGTTTTTTTTATAAGATAAGTCTAATGCTAGCTAGCAACTTACCTTGGCTCCTTGCTGCACTCACGTAACAGGTGGTCAGCCTGCCATGCAGTCTCCTCGTGGAGTGCAATGTAATCGGCCATAATCGGCGTCCAAAAATAGATTGTTATGAAAACTTGAAATCGTCCCTGATTGCCGATTAATCGGTAGACCTCTAGTTGCTACCTTGTTGTTGTCATGTTGTGTTGCTACCATGCTGTTTTGGCATGTTTTGCTGCCTTGTTATGTTGTTGTCTTAGGTCTCTCTTTATGTAGTGTTGTGTCTCTCGTTGTGATGTGTGTTTCGTCCTATATTTATATAGTATTTAAAAAAAAAAATATCCCAGACCCCTGTTCCCACAGGAGGCCTTTTGCCTTTTGGTAGGCCGTCATTGTAAATAAGAATTTGTTTCGTAACTGACTTGCCTAGTTAAATAAAGGTTAAATAAAAAAAAGGAGTTCCCACATATGCTGAGCACTTGTTGGCTGCTTTTCCTACACTCTGCTGTCCAACTCATCCCAAACCATCTCAATTGGGTTGAGGTCAGGTGATTGTGGAGGCCAGGTCATCTGATGCAGCACTCATCACTCTCCTTGGTCAAATATCCCTTACACAGCCTGGAGGTGTCTTGGGTCATTGTCCTGTTGAAAAACAAATGATAGTCCCACTAAGCGCAAACCAGATGATATGGCGTATTGCGGCAGAATACTGTGGTAGCCATGCTGGTTAAGTGTACCTTGAATTCTAAATAAATCAGACAGTGTCACCAGCAAAGCAGCCCCACACCATCACACCTCCTCCGTGCTTCACGGTGGGAACCACACATGCGGAGATCATCCGTTCACCCACACGGCGTCACAAAGACACGGCGGTTGAACCAAAAATCTCCAATTTGGACTCCAGACTAAAGGACAGATTTCCACCAGTCTAATGTCCCTTGCTCGTGTTTCTTGGCCCAAGCAAGTCTCTTCTTCTTATTGGTGTCCTTTAGTAGTGGTTTCTTTGCAGCAATTCAACCATGATGCCCTGATTCACGCAGTCTCCTCTGAACAGTTGATGTTGATGTGTCTGTTACTTGAACTCTGTGAAGCATTTATTTAGGCTGCAATTTCTGAGGCTGGTACCTCTGCTGCAGAGGATAAGTTCATTAGAGTTAACTACTTAGGGAGTAGCGGCGCGCTAGCTCCCGACACTACCCGGTGAAATGTAAGGCGGCAAATTCAAAATCCAAAAGTTGAATTATTAAACATTCATCAATATACAAGTGTTGCATAGTCATCAAAAGCTCTGATTCTTGGCAATATCACAGCGTTGTCAGATTTCAAAAAGGCTTTACGGCGAAAGCACAACATTTGATTGTTTGAGGATAGCACCTCCATAATTTATGCATTAGCATAAATTCATATCCAGCGCGGGTCACACACAACCCATATCAGAGCTAAAATAAATCCCTTACCTTCCGAAGAACTTCTGCTGAGGGCTTCCCAAGTGTCCAACGAAGACATCCAATGGTTCTTTTGTTAGAAAAAGTAATTTATATCCATAAATCATTTATATCCTTAAATCAACTTTGTCCAAACAAATCATAGATCATTTATAATGCATCCTTAGCTATCCTTTTATGAATATTAGCGATAATATTTCACTCGGATGGTAACCTAAACGTTATAAAAGTGGCAATGTTCCCTATTGACTGACCTTCATGTCTAAATGTAATGATGGACTGTCGTTTCTCTTTGCTTTTTTGAGCTGTTCTTGCCATAATATGGACTTGGTCTTTTACCCCCTTAATGCTCAAACGCATTAACCTCTCAGGGATCATTGGGGCGCTAGCGACCCACTCCCGACACCACCAGGTAAAATGTAAAGCGCCAAATTCAAAATCCCAAAGTTGAATTATTAAAAATCCACCAATATACAAGTGTTTCATACTCATCAAAAGCTCTGTTTCTTGGCAATATCACAGCGTTGTCAGATTTCAAAAAGGCTTTACGGCGAAAGCACTACATTTGATTGTTTGAGGACAGCACCTCACATACTTTTCACATAGCCATGAATTCATTAGCCAGCGTGGCACACACATAACACATTTCACAGCAAAAACAAATCAATTACCTGTTGAAGAACTTCTGCTGAGGTCATCCTAAGTGTCCAACGAAGACAATCCATGGTTCTTTTGTTAGAAAAAGTCATGTATTATATCCATAAATCTCCATTTGGTTCACGCGTCATAGTCAGAAACGACAGCCTCCACTAGTCCATTGAAACGTGGCGCGAACTCGTTCATCTTATACCTATAAACTTGTCCAAGAACAATCAAACA
>QNTS01002313.1:87304-100064 GCA_003317085.1 Hucho hucho | reverse complement strand
GCTGACTCGCTGGCTGGCTGACTCGCTGGCTGGCTGACTCGCTGGCTGGCTGGCTCGCTGGCCGGCTGGCTGTCTCGCTGGCTGGCTGTCTCACTGGCTGACTGGCTGGCTGTCTCACTGGCTGACTGATAGACCTCCTCTTGGTCTAGCTGGTGAGTCACGTTCTCGTGTTTGTTTTCTCTGCCAGAAGTTAAGCTCATTCAGTCAGAATCCTCAGAACATTGCATTTAGAATTTCTGCTGAGGTGTTGTAGGTCTTCTCAAGGCTCACGCCGCACAGGGAGATCTAGACGTCACGTTTGTTGACCAGACAAATTGTTTTATGTGAAATTTCTCTGGTGGTTTAACTTGGAATGGCAGCCAGGTAGCAGAGCCAACGCATCCAGCTCCAGCTATTACCCTACTCTGCTGTTTCTCGCTCTGCTGTTTCTCTGTGCTGTCTGTCTAACCATTGAGCTCAGCTGTGGAGGCGTTGATTACTCTGGTGGGGAGGTGGTGGGGGTGTACACTTTGATGTTTCACAATCACTTTTAACCACAGTCTGGAGGGATTTAATGGAGCCACAACATTCTGTATGTATGTATGTATGGGTGCATCCTAAATGACCCTCTATATAGTGCACTACTACTATATAGTGCACTACTACTATATACTATATAGGGTGCCATTTGGGACACAGACTACATGATATCTATTTAGCCACTAATGGAAGAAATTAATATCTGATTAATGGCTGATTGGGCCTAGTTGTTGATAAAGCCCTGATGGAGTGGCCTAGAGTGGGACCGCTCTTAATGAGTGTTGATTGGATGTTTTAGTCTATGACTGAAGAGTGATTCTGTCAAGTAGGGCTGGGCGCTATGCTGCTATAGACAAAATATATCACAATATTTATCTCTCTTTTTACGTGTGTGGCGGTATTTGACATAATTTTATGTTTCTGAATAATACATTTTCTAAATACGTTTTGAGTCGGGACGCGTTAATGCAGAAATCATTTTACATAAAAAATATCTTTCTGCGTTTTGTAAACGCAGATCTAAAATGCTTCTTGTAATTTCTGCTCGGTATCAGACACATGTTGTGCTTCAGTTGCACTTCTCCACTGGGATGAGAATTCCCAGACAGCCGTTCTATCAGCAGACAGCCGTTCTATCAGCAGACAGCCGTTCTATCAGCAGACAGCCGTTCTATCAGCAGACAGCCGTTCTATCAGCAGACAGCCGTTCTATCAGCAGACAGCCGTTCTATCAGCAGACAGCCGTTCTATCAGCAGACAGCCGTTCTATCAGCAGACAGCCGTTCTATCAGCAGACAGCCGTTCTATCAGCAGACAGTACTGTGATTGATGTGGAGCTACTTTTCTTGGTGTGGCCTACATTTCTCTAGTAAAATGCAAGATTAAGTTCAAGCAAAACGTTATGAAATGTAGCTGGCTGCATTCTTTCTATGATAAACATTAGAAATATGATGGCCATGCATCGTTTCGGATGTGGAAAAGGTCAAGGGGTCAGATTACTTTTCAAATGCACTGTATAAGCAACCCATGCTAGTTGTGTGTTAGATCTCCCCTCTTTCTCCATTTCTAATGGATATCTTCATCCGTCACATGAAACCGCTTGCATGTTCGGTGCGCTTTTGACAACTGTTTTCAAGCTGCTTGCATTATGGAACAAACATTGGGGCGTAGCCTACTGCCTTGTGCACATTGCTGCGCTTATAATTAGTCATGCACCGATATGACATTTGGCCGATACCGATACCCCCCCCCCCATTTTAGTACAGTTAAATAGTTAACACACACACATGGATGCAGCAGTCTATGGCACTAGAGGAGTCACTACACACCCTGGCTCGCCCAGTCGGCGAAAACCAACATCACCCACGACAGAGAACGGTTGATTGTCAAGGGCAATGAATTCCATTCTTGGCTTTAATGGATTTAGACTTTTGAGTTGTCTCGCTGAAATTTTGTTACTCTTTCAAATGACTGCTCAATCCACGCAGCCGACATTGTGGGCTAGTTTAGGAATGCTGTGTTGCACGTTTAGCGCAAAAATGTACGTGTTGTCATTACGTCATGTACGTACGTTATATAGGTATGCACGTCAGCTTTGACATTGTTTAACTTCTTAGGGAGCGGCAGCTGAGGTGTCGGTTTTGGAGAGTCTGGCGTGCCCAAAGTAAAAGGCCTGCCACTCAGGCCCAGAAACTAGGATACTATTGGATAGGAAACACTTTGAAGTTTCTAAGTCACAATTTTATAACAGACACTCATATTGTCTTGACTATATCGTCCGCTTTTGGGCTCCTTAAAGACAGGACCTTTTTCACAAAAACTGTGTAACGGAGTAAAACTTGGGGAGGGATAACTTTTGTCGGTATAGACCCTCATTCTAACGTCATGGATAACGAAGGTGACCTACAGTTGTCAGAGATCTGTCACATTGGTGATGTTAGTTTGCTCTGGATGGTAATAGAAGAATTTCGAACTAGTCACAGGATGTAAACAGAAGAGGCGCGATTTTATGCGTTTTATGTGACCCGCTTTGGTTCTGGATTTATGCTAATGCAAATCTGACAACGCTGTGATATTGCCAAGAATCAGAGCTTTTGATGACTATGCAACACTTGTATATTGATGAATGTTTAATAATTCAACTTTTGGATTTTGAATTTGGCGCCTTACATTTCACTGGGTAGTGTCGGGAGTGGGGCGTTGTCAGATTTCAAAAAGGCTTTACGGCGAAAGCACAACATTTGATTGTTTGAGGATAGCACCCCACATATTTTCCACATTAGCATAAATTCATATCCATCGCGGGTCTCACAAAACCAATATCACAGCTAACATAAATCGCTTACCTTTCGAAGAACTTCTGCTGAGGGCTTCCCAAGTGTCCAAACAAGAGAATCCATGGTTCTTTTGTTAGAAAAAGTCATTTTATTATATCCATAAATCTCAGTTTGGTTGGCACGTTATGTTGAGCTACTCCACCAAGCATTGCCAGTCTATTCGCCCGTTGTACAGTGAAGAGAACGCGGTCAAATTATACCTCTCAACTTTTCCCAAACAAATCAAATATCATCAATAATGCGTCCTTAGGTGTCCTTTTATGAATAATAGCGATCATATTTTACACGGATGGTAACCGAAACGTTATAAAAGGAAAAGAAAGTGGGGCGCGCTCTCATTCTCGTGACCGGGCACTCTTGTTTACCTTTTCTCCTTCCTGCAGTCTTTCTTCTTCTGTATGGTTCTCCTCAGGGCTATTGCCTCCAGACACTGTCCAGAGACTGTTGACATCCAGTGGAAGCCATAGGTACTGCAACCTGTGTCCTATCTAAATAGGATTTCTTATAACAGCCATTCTCGGGTTTTTGCCTGCTATATCAATTCTGTTATACCCACAGACATTATCTTAACGGTTTTAGAAACTTCTGAGTGTTTCCTATCCAATAGTACTAATTATGTGCATATCCTAGTTTCTGGGCCTGAGTGGCAGGCATTTTACTTTGGGCACGTCAGACAGGCGAAAATTCTGAAAATGGGACCCTAGCCCTAACAAGTTACGGGCTAAGTGTTGGGTTTGAGATTCAGCCTTTGACTGCTGTAGATAGAACTTCATTGCCCCCTAGTGGACATTATGCAATAGGACCATATTCTGCATTGTGAATTCACGTGGAATACTAATAAATTGTTCTTATCGGAAAACCCATTTTTAGGCATTAAGACAATGTTTCCATTTGTGGGATGTGTCACATCCCTACTGAGTAATATATGAATTAACTCACAGTATGACAAGAGAAGAAGATTGAGGCAGTCAGACAAAGCCAAACAGAGGAGTGTCCACAGAGCGAAAGAGAAAATGTGAGAGCGATTTGAATAGAGACAGAGATGGTACAGATGTTGAGAATGTGTTGAAAGAAGCAGAGAGGGAAAATAGAAGAGGGACTGGGTGGAATGAGAGCGGTGGATGTTTTGGTCTGAGGAGGAGGAAGCGAGAGCGTTCTTCACCTGCAATGCAGTGCGAGGCTGAGTCAACCAATCAGAGCTAAGCAGAGAGTGGGTGGGGCCAGGCACTGACTACAGCCAAGGAGATTTCTTGTCAGAGGGAGAGCGTGAGTGAGCGAGAGGGAGAGAGAGAAGCAGCGTCAAGCTCTAGTTTGCCTGAGCCTGTTGTGACACTGATGCTCACAGATTTCTCCTCTCTCATCCTTCTCTCTGCATTGCTCCCTTCTCTTCCTTTCCCATTGCTGTGCTCTTCTCTTCCTCTTTCTTTCCCTGTATTTCTCCCCTCTTTTTTTCTGAACAACTACAGTCTGCTCTCTTCTTCCTCTCCACACTCACCCCCCTCTTTCTCTCCTCCTCATTGCCCTCTCCTGTCCTCTTTTGGTGCATGGAGAGAGGGTCTCTGGCCCCCACCTGCATCCCTCCTCTCCACCTCCCTCCATGGGCGTCCGAGCATCCTGCAGGTAAGCGGAGAGGGAGAGTCTGTCGGGGTCTCTGCACTTGCATGTCCTTGAAGTACCCCTGCGGTGAGTGTGTGTGAGTTGTAACAGCTGGACTCTATCCTCTCCGGTGGTCCTCAGGTTTGAGGACGCAGGAGAGACAGTTCAGGAATTTAGGGAGAGGAGTCTGTCTGCAAACACGGTCTGTTTTCCAATTCCAGTCCTCAAGTACCCCCCAACAGTAACCCCGGTCAAGCACAACTGGTTCAACTTGTCAATTAATCATCACACCCATGATCAGTTGAATAAGGTGTGTTTGTCCGGGCCTACAGTAAAGATGTGTACTGTTGGGGGTACTGGAGGACTGGAGTGGGGAATCACTGCTCTAGCCTTACTGAGTATGTAATGGTGCTCAGAGGAGGTCTGTTGCTCTGATGTTTGAATCTGGTCAAGGTTAGACAGAAATGGGACAGTAAAGGAAGGAGGTGTGTGTGTGTGTGTGTGTTGGGTAAAAATGCAAAAACGTGTGACGGTTGCTCGTCAATGGAGATGGGAAATGGCAATGACATTTGTGTGATTGTCTGACTCGCTCTCTCCTTTCTGATTAGTCTTGCGTAGTGTCATGCTGGGTAAGCATCAACAGAGGCAGGTGTTTAGGTCTGTGTGGTTGGAAGGAACCAGGGGTCTGTTACCCTCCATCACTCCGACTGAGACACCATCCACAGGTGTGAGGATTGGAGTGCAGCTGTGGCAGTTATGACATTTTGTCTCCCGGTTATTGCCATGCAAACATTTGATAGTAACATGTTTTCACAACGAAACATATTTCATTAAACTGTTGACGAGTCCTCTCTCTCTGCACACTCAAAAGGAATGAAGGAGAGTGATAGAAACGCACGGCGGTGAGATTCTGTAGCTGAAGATAATGTGTCAGCCTATTTAATTATGGAAAAAAGGGGGGAAAAAACTATTACTTACTAGGCTATTCAAATACAAATTCACTATAATTGTAGGCGAACGGTAAGCTGCCCTGCACAATCAATGATCCAACGGCATCACCTAGGCCTATACGTTCTCTCCCAGACTCATGGATAGAACGTTTGGAGTCCACCCAGAATGCATAATAATACAGTCCAAATGCAAAGGCGATTTACTAGAATTTTGAAGTATAGGCTAGACCAGTGGTTCCCAAACTTTTTATAGTCCCGTACCCCTTCAAACGTTCAACCTCCAGCTGCCTACCCCTTCAAACATTCAACCTCCAGCTGCCTACCCCATCTAGCACCAGGTTATTTTGCCATCATGGTATAGGCTAGACCATTGATGCACTAACGACATCTAAAATCAGTTTCTTCTTTCTATGTGTTGTATAACGGAACAATCATTCTTTTAATTCAGGATTTTTTGGGAGGGCTAATCCACAACAACTGTGTTGGAGGTAGAGAGTGTAGAGGAGGTGGGAGGGAGAGAGTGTAGAGAAGGTGGGAGGGAATATAGTAGACTACACCTTTGGGTTAGGGGGAGAGACATGATACTGAGACGTGTCATTGACAGGACCTGTTTGCTGTGTGCGTGACTACGTCAGAATGTTTTGGATTTGATTTCTGGTTTGTGTTAGACTGCCTGCATTCTGTTTATCAGTGTTCTTCCTGCTGCTGTACAGCTTAGCTTCTTTGCGCTAGGTGGGACTGTCACATCCCACATCTACAACATCCGGTGAAATTGCAGAGCGCCAAATTCAAATTACAGAAATACACATTTCAAACATTCATGAAAATACAAGTCTTGCACACCCTTCAAAAGCTTAGAATCTTGTTAATCTAACAGTGTTGTCAGATTTCAAAAAGGCTTTACGGTGAAAGCAGAACATTTGATTGTCTGAGGACAGCGCCCCGCACACATATTCAATTATCATAATAACATAACCAGCAGAGGTGTCACACAACTAAAAAACATAGCATAAAATTAATCGCTTACCTTTGAAGATCTTCATCTGATGGCATACCCAAGCGTCCCGGTTACACAATAAAAGGTCCTTTTGTTCGATAAAGTCCCTCTCTTTTTATATCCATAAAGCTCAGTTTGGTTGGCGCGTTTTGTTCCACCTGCCCAAAGGCGTTCATCCATGCAGACAAACAATATCCCAGAAGTACCGGTAAAGTTTGTCGAAACAAGTCAAACAGCGTTTCTAATCAATACTCAAATACATTAAAATGAATATAAACTATAATATTTCAGACGGAATATAGCCTGATGAATAGAAGAGAAAAAGAGCTGTGAGCGCGAAATCCATAACAGGACACTTGAGGAAGAACTTCTCTAATTCCTTGGTTTTTCAAGATAAAAGCTTGAAACCTTTTTCTAAAGACTGTTGACATCTAGTGGAAGCTGCAATCTGGGAGCTATTCCCCTATATAACCAATAGGCCTTCAATTGAAAACTGGTCACCTAAAAAAATCCCACTTCCTGGATGGATTTTGCTCGGGTTTTCGCCTGCCATATCAGTTCTGTTATACTCACAGACATTATTGTAACAGTTTTAGAAACTTCAGTGTTTTCTATCCAAAGCTACTAATTATATGCATATCCTAGCTTCTGGGCCTGACTAACAGGCAGTTTACTTTGGGCACGTTTTTCATCCAAACTTCAAAATACTGCCCCCTAGCTCAAACAGGTTAAGATGTGTGGGCTGGAACAATTCTGAAAGCTCACATTGACTTAACCCTTGTCAATACCAGGACGTAGACGCGCCTGCGCCCAGACGCCTGCGGCCAGACGCGCCCGCGCAGCCCGGCGCCCAGACGCGCCCGCGCAGCCCGGCGCCCAGACGCGCCCGCGCAGCCCGGCGCCCAGACGCGCCCGCGCAGCCCGGCGCCCAGACGCGCCCGCGCAGCCCGGCGCCCAGACGCGCCCCCGCAGCCCGGCGCCCAGACGCGCCCGCGCAGCCCGGCGCCCAGACGCGCCCGCGCAGCCCGGCGCCCAGACGCGCCCGCGCAGCCCGGCGCCCAGACAGGCCCTCGCAGGCGACACACATGCACGCACACGCAGCCTCTCCTCCTTATTGTTCAAACATTTACTCGACTCCAGTGTTATCTTTTCTCAATCATAAAGAGAAGTGATGGAAGATGTGTAGACAGATGGAGCAGTGTTCCTCTATGTGAATTCTGTGGGTGTAAAGATGATGAATAGCAATAGATTGATCTGTAAGTTGTTGCCAAGGAAGTGCATGATAAAAATACCACTTCCTCCTACAGTGTTAGACCTGGAGCCAGTAGAGGAAGAATTTTACCACCAGCTAGTGTGGTTGTGTATGATGATGGATCCCTGTGGCAGCACCATAGACTACTGATGTTGTGGACAAGGACTGTGGCTCTTTCTCTACTTATATTTCCTTGATGCCTCGCACCCTCTCACTTCGCCTACTTTTCAGAACATAGGCTATTGGAGAAGGTCCGAGGGAAGGGGCCTTGGACTTATCCTCCAATACGGTTAAGAAGGACGCAAGGAGATGGCATGCAAGGAATCGAGGGGAGATGAGTTGAGGAACATCCCTTGTAATTGTCCCTGAAGTTCAATATGGTGCTGCTGTACTTGACCCCTGGCCCCTCTCAGCTAGTCAATCATAGCTGACATTGAGATGACAGGAGAACATGACAGTGGTCTCACACAGATCAGATGTTGGGTTCTTCTGAGGATGGAGAGGCTGTGACTGTATGGCCTAGCTAGTTGCTGATTGGTTGGTGGGCAGTGGAACATCTTCTGATGGGAGAAAGAGAAAAGATAGTAAACTTTCTATAGGCATGTCTTTGTCTATAGAATCAGAATGTTCTGAATATTCTAGAAGCATGATGCCTGTGTGTGGCGTTAGAATGTCTGTGGGTTGGGTTCTAAATAGAACTTGAGGCTGTGGCATAGGAATAGAATTCTAGTTCTTTGGGCTGTGGTCCCATGTGTCTAATTTGAATGTCTACATGACATTCTTGGGAGTGTCTTGCCTAGCCACAGGCAGCAGCACATAACATCTTTAAATTATTTCTTGTTGAATCTGTCTACCCTGATCGTTGTGTGACAGAGAGAGGAGGATCTGAAATCCCTGGTTTAGGCTGGGATTCAGTGCTATCGGGGATTTGGACAATGTGCCATTTAAAGGTCATTTCCGATTGAGCCTACATATGCATCATTTACGGTGAATGTCACCTCTGCGAGCGCGGGAACATTTTCTTTTAAAACGTGCAATGCAGACGAATCCCAGCCTCAGTGTATTGTCTGTAGTCTAGTGTTCAACGGGAGCCTGTCTGAGGTAAAAAAAACTGTTGTTGTTAACATTGAGCGCCTTCTCTTGTTTTTGTCTCTGGTAACAACTGGTGTCTTTACATTTCCTCTAGTCTTTTCCCCTTGTCAGTCCTGTTCAGTTTAAAAAATAATAATTCAGAACCCCACCCTGATGCACACTCACACACTAGGCTTGTCACGATACTAACATTTTGATCTGCATGTCATTGTTTCAGTAGGGGGAAACACTGCATGAAACCTTCTTTACTGTTCAGTTAACCTCTGCGCACGCCCACCTCTACAACATTTGGTGAAATTGCAGAGCGCCAACTTCAAATTACAGAAATACTAATTGGAAAATGAGAGAGCTCACAAAATGACATTTTCTTGGATGGATTTTCCTCGGGTTTTCGCCTGCCATATCAGTTCTGTTATACTCAGACATTATTTTAACAGTTTTAGAAACATCAGTGTTTTCTATCCAATACTACTAATTATGTGCATATCCTAGCTTCTGGGCCAGAGTAACACGCAGTTTACTTTGGGCACGTCCGACAGGCGGAAATTCAGGAGACTAGACCCTTGCGCTAAGAGGTTAAGACATTGTCTCCCTCACTTCCTCACTCACTGTCTCCCTAAAACATTAGGCACCAAACAGAATTTAAGGAGCATCAGAAAGAAATTGATTTTTAATATACACTGAACAAAAAATACAAACGCCACATGTAAAGTGTTGGTCCCATGTCTCATTAGCTGAAATGAACAATCCCAGAAATGTTCCATACGCACAGTAAGTTTATTTAGTTCAAATGTTGTGCACAAATTTGTTTACATCCCTGTTAGTGAGCATTTCTCTATGCCAAGATAATCCATCCACCTGACATATGCGTCATATCAAGAAGCTGATTTAACAGCATGATCATTACACAGGTGCACCTTGTGCTGGGGACAATAAAAGGCCACTCTAAAATGTGCAGTTTTGTCACACAACACAATGCCACAGATGTCTGAAGTTTTGAGGGAGTGTGAAATTGGCATGCTGACTGCAGCAATGTCCACCAGAGCTGTTGCCAGAGAATTGTTATTTAGCCGCCTCCAACATCGTTTTAGAGAATTTGGCAGTGCGTCCAACCAGCGTCACAACCGCAGACCACTTGTATGGCGTCATGTGGGCGAGCGGTTTGTTGATGTCAACGTTGTGAGCAGAGTGCCTTATGATGGCGGTGGGGTTATGGCATGGGCAGGCTAAGCTACGGAAAATGAATACAATTGCATTTTATCGATGGCTATTTGAATAAACAGTGATACCGTGACGAGGTCTTGAGGCTCATTGTCGTGCCATTCATCCGCCGCCATCACCTCATGTTTCAGAATGATAATGCATGGCCCCATGTCGCAAGGCTTTTCCTGGAAGCTGAAAAAGTTCCAGTTCTTCATGGCCTGCATACTCACCAGACATGTCACCCATTGAGCATGTTTGAGAGTGTACGACAGCGCGTTCCAGTTCCTGCCAATATCCAGCAACTTCGCACACCAATTGAAGAGGAGTGGGACAATATTCCACATGCCACAATAAACAACCTGATCAACTCTATTGCGCTGCATGAGGCAAATAGTGGTCGCACCAGATACTGACTGGTTTTCTGAGCCACACCCCTACCTTTTTTTAACTTCTTAGGGAGCGGCAGCTGAGGTGTCAGTTTTGGAGAGTCTGGCGTGCCCAAAGTAAAAGGCCTGCCACTCAGGCCCAGAAACTAGGATATGCACATAATTAGTACTATTGGATAGGAAACACTCTGAAGTTTCTAAGAGTGTTAATATATTGTCTGTGAGTAAAACAAAACTGATATAGCAGGCGAAAACCCGAGGAATTTCTGTCCTGGAAAATGTGTTTTTGACACATTGCCTCATTTTGAACCCCTCCGTATTGAAAACAGCTATATATGGGAGCGCCCCACCACTCCCTAAGTAGTTAAGGTATCTGTGACCAACAGATGCATATCTGTATCCAGTCATGTGAAATCCATAGATTAGGGCTTAAAGAATTAATTTCAATTGACTGATTTTCTTATATGAAGTAAAATCTTTAAAATTGTTGCATGTTACATTTATATTTTTGTTCAGTGTAGTTTAGTCTTCCATTAGGCTTATGAATCCTACCTTTTTGAAGCATATCTCCTGAGTAGCAGACCCTTTTTCTTTCTGTGCCTATCAAATTTGCCCAGACCAACTGTCAAGTTACCAGGTTGTTAGCTAGCTAGGTAACATGACTGAACTACGTTGTTTGTAGGTCCCAGGTTGTTAGCTAGCTAGGGGGCACAATGCAAAAAGTCCGGATAGCCATTTGATTACCTGTTCAGGAGTCTTATGGCTTGGGGGTAAAAACTGTTGAGAAGCCTTTTTGTCCTAGACTTGGCACTCCGGTACCGCTTGCCATGCGGTAGTAGAGAGAACAGTCTATGACTGGGGTGGCTGGAGGCTTTGACAATTTTTAGGGCCTTCCTCTGACACCGCCTGGTGTAGAGGTCCTGGATGGCAGGAAGTTCGCACTACCCTCTGTAGTGCCTTGCGGTCAGAGGCGGAGCAATTGCCGTACCTGGCAGTGATGCAACCAGTCAGGATGCTCTCGATGTTGCAGCTGTAGAACCTTTTGAGGATCTCAGGACCCATGCCAAATCTTTTTAGTCTCCTGAGGTGGAATAGGCTTTGTCGTGCCCTCTTCACGACTGTCTTGTTGTGTTTGGACCATTCTAGCTTGTTGTTGATGTGGACACCAAGGAACTTGAAACAAGACCTGGTAATATGGGTCATATTTCTATAACTGTTTAGACTAGAAACAAAGCCTCTGGTATCATGGGTCATATTTCTATAACCGTTTAGGCTAGAAACAAGCAGATTTCTTTGCTGTAAAGCTGCAGGCATGCCTGTGCTCCATTTTCACTGTTGACACTGAGGCTGCATGACAGTGAACTTGCACAGTCTACTCTGTCTGATCAGTGCTCTTAGTTATAACAGGCCATGAAATTATACAATGTAGCAACATTGCTCACATTTCGCTCTGCTCTAATGTAACAAATGTACAAATCTAACAGAAGACTCGTCTGGGTCCCTGCTCGCCATCACTGCTAAATTATATATCCCAAAATATAATAAAGGCAGAGTGGACTGAAAGAAGCAGGCGTGAGGGCTGGTAGGGATGAAGATGGCTGATTACAGCTGTCACGTGATATGCACATGAAAGTGAAGTGGATATGATTGGACCTGAACATACAAGAGACTGGAAGCTGTTGTTTCAATTCAACTGAATTTATAAACATTTTATAAACAGGCGCCAGCAGGTTCTTTGGGTCGTAGGGCTGGAAAAGTTGGTAGTATCATATGAAACGGTACTACGGTATTCTAAAATGTTTATCATAAGTATCATGATGTTTTGGTACCGTGATATTACCACACACCTTCCCTGAGGGACAGCCCCATCTCTCCTCCCTCTAGCTTGGTTTGGACTGGTTTCCCATCTCTCTCTCCCTCCCTCCCCTCTAGCTTGGTTTGGACTGGTTTCCCATCTCTCTCTCCCCCCCTCTAGCTTGGTTTGGACTGGTTTCCCATCTCTTTCTCCCTCCCCTCTAGCTTGGTTTGGACTGGTTACATGTAGTTTCCACTTTCAATATTTGAACAGCCTCTTTAATGAACCCCAATGTAGCCTAATGTATATAAAATGGATTCCATGTTTTCTACTTAATGAACTGGGGCTGTGCTGTTACCACAACGGTGGGGTTAATGTTTTAATAATTCACTGGTGTGTCTTTAAACCTCTTAGTTGAAGTGGTGTGAATGGTTGGTTACTTGTTCAGGGATAATATGGTAGATGTAACATTTCATAGTAATGATGAGGCTGGAGAACAAAAGCATCAGCATCAACAAGCCTCTGTTTGGGTGAGACCAGTATGTGTGAGTGAGCAGTGTGTTTGGGTGAGACCAGTATGTGTGAGTGAGCAGTGTGTTTGGGTGAGACCAGTATGTGTGAGTGAGCAGTGTGT
>QNTS01002313.1:54624-66955 GCA_003317085.1 Hucho hucho | reverse complement strand
GGTGTCTGTAGGTGTGGCGGTGTCTGTAGGTGTGGCGGTGTCTGTAGGTGTGGTGGTATCTGTTCGTGTGGTGGTATCTGTAGGTGTGGTGGTATGTTAGTGGTGTCTGTAGGTGTGGTGGTGTCTGTAGGTGTGGTGGTGTCTGTAGGTGTGGTGGTATGTTAGTGGTATCTGTAGGTGTGGTATGTCTGTAGGTGTGGTGGTATGTTATGGGTATCTGTAGGTGTGGTGATATGTTAGTGGTATCCGTAGGTGTGGTGGTATGTTAGTGGTATCTGTAGGTGTGGTGGTGTCCGTAGGTGTGGTGGTATGTTAGTCTCCCCACTAACCACCTAAGTGCTTCTAATATCACCTCTTCAGTACTCTTTCAATCTCCACTTCGTTTTCCTCCTCCTCTCTTTCCTCTCTTCACAGGGACTTTTTGTGGACAGCACAACGTCACAATAAGCTATATATATATCTGTGGAGGCTGCTGAGGGGAGAACGGCTCATAATAATGGCCAGAACAGGGCAAATAGAATGGCATCAAAACACCAGGAAAACATGTGTTTGATGTATTTGATACCATTCCAAATGGCCCGTCCTCCCCAATTAAGGTGGCACCAACCTACTGTGATAGAAATGTATGTGGACACCCCTTCAAATTAGTGGATTCGGCTATTTCAGCCACACGCGTTGCTGACAGGTGTATAAAGTCGAGCACACAGCCATGCAATCTCCATAGACAAACATTGGCGGTAGAATGACCTTACTGAAAAGCTCAGTGACTTTCAACATGGCGCCGTCATAGGATGCCACCTTTCCAAGAAGTCAGTTCGTCAAATTTGCTAGAGCTTCCCCGGTCAACTGAAAGTGCTGTTGTTGTGAAGTAGAAACTTCTAGGAGCAACAACATCTCAGCCACATAGTGGTAGGCCACACAAGCTCACAGAACGGAACCACAGAGTACTGAAGCGCGTAACGTGTAAAAATCGTCTGTCCTCGGTTGCAACACTCACCAATAAGTTCCAAACTGCTTCTGGAAGCAACGTCAGCACAAGTACTGTTCATCGGGAGCTTCATGGAAACGCGTTCTCAGGAGTGATGAATCACGCTTCACCATCTGGAAGTCCGACAGACGAATCTGGCTTTGGCGGATGCCAGGAGAACGCTACCTGCCCCAATGCAAAGTGCCGACTGTAAAGTTAGGTGGAGGAGGAATAATGGTCTGGAGCTGGTTTTCATGGTTCAGGCTAGGCCCCTTATTTCCAGTGAAGGGAAATATTGACATTCTAGACTATTCTGTGCTTCCAACTTTGTGGCAACAGTTTGGACAATTTTTAACATTTTATTTTACAGTGAGGGGAAAAAGTATTTGATCCCCTGCTGATTTTGTACGTTTGCCCACTGACAAATAAATTATCAGTCTATAGTTTTAATGGTAGGTTTATTTGAACAGTGAGAGACAGAATAACAAAAAAAAAATCCAGAAAAACGCATTTGTGAAATTTTTATAAATTGATTTGCATTTTAATGAGGGAAATAAGTATTTGACCCCCTCTGCAAAACATGACTTAGTACTTGGTGGCAAATCCCTTGTTGGCAATCAGAGGTCAGACGTTTCTTGTAGTTGGCCACCAGGTTTGCACACATCTCAGGAGGGATTTTGTCCCACTCCTCTTTGCAGATCTCCAAGTCATTAAGGTTTTGAGGCTGACGTTTGGCAACTCGAACCTTCAGCTCCCTCCACAGATTTTCTATGGGATTAAGGTCTGGAGACTGGCTAGGCCACTCTAGGACCTTAATGTGCTTTTTCGTGAGCCACTCCTTTGTTGCCTTGGCTGTGTGTTTTGGGTCATTGTCATGCAGGAATACCCATCCACGACCCATTTTCAATGCCCTGGCTAAGGGAAGGAGGTTCTCACCCAAGATTTGACGGTACATGGCCCCGTCCATTGTCCCTTTGATGCGGTGAAGTTGTCCTGTCCCCTTAGCAGAAAAACACCCCCAAAGCATAATGTTTCCACCTCCATGTTTGACGGTGGGGATGGTGTTCTTGGGGTCATAGGCAGCATTCCTCCTCCTCCAAACACGGCGAGTTGAGTTGATGCCAAAGAGCTCCATTTTGGTCTCATCTGACCACAACACTTTCACCCAGTTGTCCTCTGAATCATTCAGATGTTCATTGGCAAACTTCAAACGGGCATGTATATGTGCTTTCTTGAGCAGGGGGACCTTGCGGGCGCTGCAGGATTTCAGTCCTTCACGGCGTAGTGTGTTACCAATTGTTTTCTTGGTGACTATGGTCCCAGCTGCCTTGAGATCATTGACAAGATCCTCCCGTGTAGTTCTGGGNTGGGGATGGTGTTCTTGGGGTCATAGGCAGCATTCCTCCTCCTCCAAACACGGCGAGTTGAGTTGATGCCAAAGAGCTCCATTTTGGTCTCATCTGACCACAACACTTTCACCCAGTTGTCCTCTGAATCATTCAGATGTTCATTGGCAAACTTCAGACGGGCATGTATATGTGCTTTCTTGAGCAGGGGGACCTTGCGGGCGCTGCAGGATTTCAGTCCTTCACGGCGTAGTGTGTTACCAATTGTTTTCTTGGTGACTATGGTCCCAGCTGCCTTGAGATCATTGACAAGATCCTCCCGTGTAGTTCTGGGCTGATTCCTCACCGTTCTCATGATCATTGCAACTCCACGAGGTGAGATCTTGCATGGAGCCCCAGGCCGAGGGAGATTGACAGTTCTTTTGTGTTTCTTCCATTTGCGAATAATCGCACCAACTGTTGTCACCTTCTCACCAAGCTGCTTGGCGATGGTCTTGTAGCCCATTCCAGCCTTGTGTAGGTCTACAATCTTGTCCTTGACATCCTTGGAGAGCTCTTTGGTCTTGGCCATGGTGGAGAGTTTGGAATCTGATTTATTGATTGCTTCTGTGGACAGGTGTCTTTTATACAGGTAACAAGCTGAGATTAGGAGCACTCCCTTTAAGAGTGTGCTCCTAATCTCAGCTCGTTACCTGTATAAAAGACACCTGGGAGCCAGAAATCTTTCTGATTGAGAGGGGGTTAAATACTTATTTCCCTCATTAAAATGCAAATCAATTTATAACATTTTTCATGTGTTTTTCTGTATTTTTTTGTTGTTATTCTGTCTCTCACTGTTCAAATAAACCTACCATTAAAATTATAGACTGATCATTTCTTTGTCAGTGGGCAAACGTACAAAATCAGCAGGGGATCAAATACTTTTTTCCCTCACTGTATATTTTACCTTTATTTACCTAGGCTGGTCAGTTAAGAACAAATTATTTTTTTCAATGACTGCCTAGGAACAGTGGGCTAACTGCCTTGTTCAGGGGCAGAACGACAGATTTTTACGTTGTCAGCTTGGGGATTCGATCTTGCAACCTTTCGGTTACTAGTCCAATGCTCTAACCACTAGGCTACCTGCTGCTCTGTGCACAAAGCGAGGTCCGTAAAGAAATGGTTTGTCAAAATTGGTGTGGAAGAACTTGACTGGCCTGCACAGAGCCCTGACCTCAACCCCATCGAACAGCTTTGGGATGAATTGGATCGCCGACTGCAAGCCAGGTCTAATCGGCCAACATCATTGCCCGACCTCACTAATGCTCTTGTGGCTGAATGGAAGCAAGTCCCCAAAGCAATGTTCCAACATCTAGTGGAAAGCCTTCCCAGAAGAGTGGAGGCTGTTATAGCAGCAAAGGGGGGAACAACTCCATATTAATGCCCATGATTTTGGAATGAGATGTTCGACGAGCAGGTGTCCACTTACTTTTGGTCATGTAGTGTATGTTCTCTTGGATAATGCATTGTGTTCCTCTCTCCTTGTCCATCCCTCATTGTCTCTCGTCTCTAGATAAAGTAGCAGCAGGTAGTCTGTTGGTCAACCCTCTGGAACCTCTCAATGCAGACAAGATCCAGATCAAAATAGCTGACCTGGGGAACGCCTGCTGGGTGGTGAGTACATCAGACATTCTGAAAGAGGGTGTTGAAATAGTAGTGGGTCGACTTGGCACCCATTCTGCAGTGCTATATGTTCTGGAGGCGTGGCTTAGACCACTGGACCACCCTAGACCAGACTGTTTAGAAACGTTTGAATGCCTCCTTCTATGCTTCCTACCTATATTACCTACATTAATTTCACATTTCCACAAACTTCAAAGTGTTTCCTTTCAAGTGGTATCAAGAATATGCATATCCTTGCTTCAGGTCCTGAGCTACAGGCAGTTAGATTTGTGTCTGTTGTTTTTAGGCCAAAGTTGAAAAAAAAAAAGGGTTTGATCCTTAAGAGGTTAATTATTAATCAGGAAGTTCCACTTCTCATCGACTCCAGACAATCAGATGATGAAACTAATAACTGAATAAGCAACAGTTTTACTAATACCAATCCTTTCAGATCAGTGATGCCTTCTTTCTCTCTCTCCTTTTCTCTCTCTCCATCCCTCAGCACAAGCACTTTACAGATGACATCCAAACTCGTCAGTACCGTTCTCTGGAGGTGTTGATGGGAGCGGGCTACGGGACGCCTGCTGATATCTGGAGCACTGCCGCAATGGTGGGTGCACACACTCTCTCTCTCCTCCTGCATGTAATATCAACCCAGAACATGCCGGTCTGTGTTCCTGTCAGTTGAAATTAACATGGGATTTTTCTGTGTTTTTCAACTGTTAGAAAGGTCAGGTGGGCTGTATGATGTTGACAGTCATTTCACTGCATCACAAAAAATGAATGCATGTTACAACTTACAAATACAACCATGTTTAATAAATGGGTTAGTTTCCTTAAGGAGGTCCCCCAGGAACATGAAACACCTCAGTAAATGTATAGCCTCAGTAAGTCTTAACTAGCCTAGCAGACAGTGCTTTGCTATGGGCTTGTATTGAGCTGCCCGGCTGGCAGGAAGGAATTTGAGCGATGTTATGGAGGGAAAACACAAGGACAAGACCGTAATGGTACAAGGACAAGTTATTTTACTGTGTTTCTACAATGGTTTTTGGTAGTGTGTTTTATATTAACTGAAGTGACTGTGTTTTAACCAGGCCTTTGAGCTGGCTACAGGAGACTACCTGTTTGAGCCTCACTCTGGACAGGACTACACCAGAGATGAAGGCATGTTCCACCCCTCACCCCTCTTATTTAAATCTTACAGATCTTATTTAAATCTTAGTCTGTCATATTTTGTACCTCAAAGTTAGGGACCTGTGTTTTGAGCGATAATGTGAGATAGCAAGAATTTATCCTGTATTTTAAGCTTAATCAAGAAGGGAAGATTACCCCAAAATGAAAAGCGATTTGTCTGAGGGTGGTGCTGGACAGTTTGAATTAAAAATAAAATGGGTCAGTTTGAATTAAAAATAAAGGTTAAAATCCAAGCATGTCATGTTTGCACAAAAGACAGGGCCCTACTTTAGACACTGGCATCTCGTGTCATCCTGCTGCTGTCTCCCTGAGGAGGATTCTGGAGGTCTGTATTGTCTCATTCACTTCTCCTCCTCTACCTTTCTTCATCCTGTGTGTAGACCACATAGCGCTGATCATTGAGCTGCTGGGTAAAGTTCCTAGGAAGCTGATCCTAGCAGGAAAATACTCCAAGGAGTTCTTCACCAAGAAAGGTAAACAAACGTCACCCATGCTGTTTCTTAGTGTGTTGTGTGTGTGTGTGTTAGTGTGTTTGTTGTGTGTGTGTTAGTGTGTTTGTTGTGTGTGTGTGTGTTAGTGTGTGTGACACTGGTCTTTCCTATACAAGGTCTGTGTGTAGGTAACTTTCTCGCTCAGTCCCATACTTTACTCCCTGTTCACTCTGCATGGCCAAGTACGACTCCAACACCATTAAGTTTGCCAACGACACAACAGTGGTAGGAAGGCCTGATCACCGACAACGATGAGACAGCCTATTGGGAGGAGGTCAGAGACAGGACAACAACCTCTCCCTCAACGTGATCAAGACAAAGGAGATGAATGTGGACTACAGGAAAAGGAGGACCGACCACACCTACCAATCTCATCGATGAGGCTGTAGTGGAGCAGGTTGAGAGTTTCAACTTCCTTGGTGTCCACATCACCAACAAACTATCATGGTCCAAACACACCGAGACAGTTGTGAAGAGGGCACGACAAAGCCTATTCCCCCTCAGGAGACTGAGAAGATTTGGCATGGGTCCTGAGATCCTCAAAAGGTTCTACAGCTGCAACATCGAGAGCATCCTGACTGGTTGCATCACCGCCTGTTATGGCAACTGCTCGGCCTCCGACCACAAGGCACTACAGAGGGTAGTGCATACAGCCCAGTACATCACTGGGGCCAAGTTTCCTGCCATCCAGGACCTCTATACCAGGCGGTGTCAGAGGAAGGCCCAAAAAATTGTCAAAGTCTCCAGCCACCCTAGTCATAGACTGTTCTCTCTGCTACCGCATGGCAAGCGGTACCGGAGTGGCATGTCAAAGTCCAAAAGGCTTTTTAACAGCTTTTACCCCCAAGCCAGCAGACTCCTGAACAGCTAATCCCCACCCCCCCCCACCCCCATTTTTACGCTGCTGCTACTCTGTTTAGGTGACCTGCGGCACATCACCAAGCTGAAGCCGTGGGGTCTAACGGAGGTGCTGCTGGAGAAGTACGAGTGGTCTAAAGAGGCGGCGGCTACCTTCGCCAGCTTCCTGCTCCCAATGTTACACCTGGTACCAGAGAAGAGAGCCACGGCTGCGGAGTGCCTCCGACACGCATGGATTGCCCCCTAGAGGATCCCCGGCGCTACCGCGGCCACAGGCAGCACATATGCAGTACAATACAGACAGACATGCACACACGTACACGATCATACGTACATAAACGCACAAACGCACACATTCGAACATACGTAAACACACACCTCAACGGAGAGCCAGGGCTTTCACTATGACTGCATCTCCACCTAGTGGTTCAACACACACACACACACACACACACACACACACACACACACACACACACACACACTAGAGACTGGCTGCTGAACACCCTAGTGTCCTAGAAAACACTGGTTCCAGATAATCCAGTAGAACTATTATGTTTCTCTTTTTTGGTTTCTTGTTTCTACTGACTGGATATCACTTTTCTCTCCCTCTTTTCTCTCTGTACCAACGATGACACCTAGTAACAAGTTTTGTTCTGAGAGTATCCTTTCTTTTAGTTTTTGTCTTGTTTGTTTGACAGGTGTGCATATTCAATCAGAGTTAAGCTCAAACCTCAGACCTCCAATGGATCCTATCTCCAGAACACCAACTGTCTGTACCACTAGACTAGCACATCAGAATTGTTTTGTTTTATGTACAGTATTGATAGAGCTTAGTTTGAATCTTCCCTTCAATAACAAAGCATATTATGTGTTTGTGGGGAAAAGTAGCTGCCTAGAATACGATCAAGAAGGTTTGGACTGTCATAAATTCTAAGGATTCTCCGTGAAATCTTCCTGAACTGGGAACCGATGTGAATGAACTGAAACTTACTGAACGGAATGGAACCGTCTGGTTCCGTAAGTTGTTCTGTGTCTCTTCTATGACATCATCCCTGCCCTTCGTTGTCTCGCTCCAGGTAGCAGCTTTGGAATAGCACATTTCATTTACTACTTTCTGTTACCTGCATGGGTCCACAGACCATGACTAATGCTACTGAATAACCATGTTTCATATGTTCTCTCCTGTGGTCTTTAACGTTCCAGACAAGGTTTGCCTCAGAGAAAGAGAAAAATAATGATTTGGGTGTTAGCTAGATGGTGTGATACAATATCATGAGAATTTTCCACTTTCACAAAATGATCAGAATGGGAGTACTTCTGTATCTGATTCCAGAACATCCAATTCAGATTTTTATTTTCTATTCAGAAAAATGGCCATCCTGTTTCCTATAAAGTTAGGAACAGGGTGCGATATTGAACGCATACCATATCTGAACCCCTGTGTTGTACATATCTGTACTAAAGAAGTTAGCCTTGGCTCTCTGCTTTCCCTCTACAGAACAGCGGCTGTACAGTTTTTAGGAGCTGCTGTTTCATCTGTGTACAAAATGGAACCCTATTCCCTACATAGTGCACTACTTTTGACCTTATTCCTAAGGGCCCAGTTCAAAAGTAGTGCACTATATAGGGTGCCATTTGGGACGGAGCATGTCTGCGGAGTTGAAAATGTTTCTTGAGATGCATTTGCTAGTTTTTTGCTGCATTTTAAAGCATATTTTCATACTGATGTTGCCCCGGTCTGCTGTTTTAACTGCATCAAAGAGAAACAAAATCGTGGATTGTAATAATGAGGCTGGAATAAGGCTTTGAAGCCCCCACCCCCCTTTGCTCTTTTTCTACAAGCCTCTCTCCCTTCTCGATTCTCTTTCCCTGACCGCTCCTTGCCTCTTCCTCCTCTGCCGTTGATTGTTTACTGCTATATCGAGCCTCTTTTCTGTACTTAATAAAAATGAACATTTTGAAAATGGCTGACTTGTAATTGTTAGGAGGATGCTATATAGTATTTTCTATATTCCAGTAAAACAAGTGTTGTGACAAATGCTTGCTATTTAGGGGTGTGAGGTTGGCTCATCGAGCTTTAGCAGCTCCTTGTGGCGGGCCGGGCTTTGGTCGTCAGGTGGACGTTCTTTCCTCCGTCCGACGCGCTGGTGTGGCTGGCTTTCAGGTTAAGCAGGCAGGTGTTAAGAAGTGTGGATAGGCGGGTCATGTTTCGGAGGACGCATGACTCAGCCTTCGCCTCTACAGACCCCGTGGGGGAGTTGCAGCGATGAGACAAGATCGTAATTGGATATCAAGAAATTGGGGAGAAAAGGGTCAAATACAACAAAAAGAAGTAAACAATCTTATTTTGGGGGGAAACTTACTGTTGAGAGTTAGAATAATAGAACATTGCACAAATTAGAAATGTTGGTCTTACATAGTCACTCAATTAGCCCATGTCAGCAAAAACATATTTTAGATTTGTAAGTTAGTCTAGCGACTAGCTATCTAAACTTGTAGTAAAGCATGGTCGAATTAGCGACCAGGGTGGGGCCCATTGTGTAAAATTGCAGCAAACTTGCTTTAAAAAGGTTTTTAAACAATCGACACCCTAGGGCAAAATGTGTGGTGTTTTTGTGGCCCCCACCATCAGTTGCCCATACCTGGTGTAGATGAAGGGGAGGAGACGGGTTAAAGAAGGATTTTTAAGCCTTGAGACAATTGAGACATGGATTGTGTGTGCCATTCAACAGGTGAATGGATAAGACAAAAGATTGAAGTGCCTTTGAACAGGGTATGGCAGTAGGTGCCAAGCACACCGGTTTGTGTCAAGAACTGCAACACTGCTGGGTTTTTGACTCTCAACAGTTTCCGGTGTGTATCAAGAATGGCCTACTACCCAAATCCAGCCAACTTGACAACTGTGGGAAGCATAGGAGTCGACATGAGCCAGCGTCCCTGTGAAATGCTTTCAACACCTTGTAAAGGCAGGGCCCTGATGAATCGAGGCTGTTCTGAGGGCAAAGGGGGTGCAACTCAATATTAGGAAGGTGTTCCTAATATGTTGTCACATTTCTGTAAGACCTGTACTACGTTATATTCTCCCAATTAATACAGAGCCTTCAGAAAGGACTCGCACCCCTTGACTTTTTCCACATTTTGTTGTTACAGCCTGAATGTAAAATTGATGGAGATTCTGTGTCACACACAGTGGCAAAGTGGAATTATGTTTTTACAATTTTTAACAAATAAATTTAAAATGAAAAGCTGAATTGTCAAGTATTCAATAAGCCCTTTGTTATGGCAGGAATAATTAAGTTCAGGAGTAAAAATGTGCTTCTCTGTGTGCAATAATAGTAACGTGGTTAATAACTTTGTTTTTGAATAACTACCTTGTCTCTGTACCCCACACATTCAATAATATGCAGAGTCCCTCAGTCAAGCAGTACATTTCAAACACCTTTTCCACCACAAAGACCAGGGAGGTCAGACATTGAATATCCCTTTGAGCATGGTGTATCAATACACCTTGTCACTACAAAGATACAGGTGTCCTTCCTAACTCAGTTGCCGGAGAGGGATGAAACCGCACAGGGATTTCACCATGAGGTCAATGGTGACTTTAAAACAGTTACAGAGTTTAATGGCTGTGAAAGGAGAAAACTGGATAAAAAAAGAAACGGAGCACAGTCAAAATCCTAGAGGAAAACCTGGTTCAGTCTGCTTTCCACCAAACTGGGAGATGAATTCACCTTTCAGCAGGACAATAACCTAAAACACTAACCTTGACTAACCCGTACCCCCGCACTTTGACTCGGTACCGGCACCCCCTTTATATAGCATCGTTAGTTTTTGTTGCTCTTTTTTACTTTATTTAGTAAATATTTTCTTAACTGCGTTGTTGGTTAAGGACTTGTAAGTAAGCATTTCACTGTAAGGTCTACACCTGTTGTATTTGGCGCATGTGACAAATAAAATGTGATTTGATTTGAACACAAGGCCAAATATACACTGGAGTTGCTTACCAAGACATTATTGCATGTTTCTGAGTGGTCTAGTTAGTTTTGACTTAAATCGGCTTAAATCTATGGCAACACTTGAAAGTGGCTGTCTTGCAATAATCAGCAACCAACTTGACAGAATTTGAAGAATTAAAAAAATGTGTAAATATTGTACAATCCAGGTGTGCAAAGCTCTTAGAGACTTACCCAGAAAGACACTCAGCTGTAATCACTGCCAAAGGTGATTTTAACATGTATTGACTCAGGGGTGTGAATACTTATGGAAATTAGATATTTCTTTATTTTTAATCAATTTGCTAAAATGTCTAAAAACATGTTTTCACTTTGTCGTTATGGGGTATTTTGTGGTGAGAAAAAATATGCATCCATTTTGAATTCAGGCTGTAACACAAAAGTGGAATAATTCAAGGGGTATGAATACTTTCTGAAGGCTCTGTATCTCTCAACGGCTCATTGTGTTTTGGAAAGTTGCTTTGCCTAAATGTATTTTTAATAACAGCGTGTTTGAAGTGGTCCTAGTTTGTCATTAGGCACTCAGTGATAGGCCCTCTGGTGATCTGATTCCAGTACTAATGATGTAGACCACAGCTAGAGACTAATGTAGAACGCCTTGTTTTTGAGGAACATTCTGCTCACACACCATCAACATCACTTATGGAATTGAGGTTATAATAGACTTCATCTTTACTCTCTCTCTCTCTCTTCTCTCTACACCACTGTTCTGCTTTCCAGTTTTTTAAAGTCTGAAGATGGAAGAGGGTTGAGGTACCATCTCACCCTCTCTCACACCTTCCCAGTCCTTCCGAACCTTTTTATTTTCCTTCCAACCCAAAAGGTTTCAGGCAGTAGTTGGCCATGCCTTCTCTTTGGGAGACAGGATCTCTTCCCTCCATGCATTTCCTCCTCATCTCTCCATTCCTTTGTATGTTTCTTCCCCCTCCACCTGAAAGTTGTCAGGCAGTAGTTGGTCCTGTCTGTTCCCCAAGGAGAACGCTAGCAAGGAGAGGATGAGAGTCCATGATGCTGATGATAGCCAGGATGTAAGCCCAGCGCACTGTGCAGTTACCCAGGGTGTACTTATCTGTTCTCTGTCCACACATCCTCTTCACCTCCTCGCTGTCCCAGTCGTCCTGGGTAGATCCTACAGCCAATCACCACAACTTGAGTCTAATGAGAAAAATAAACTAATATCCATTATTCACCCCTGAGCTCAGCCCTCTCCTCAGCCCTCTCCCCAGCCCTTTCCCCAGCCATCTCACCAGCCCTCCGCCATCTCACCAGCCATCTTACCAGCCCTCAGCCATCTTACCAGCCCTCAGCCATCTTACCAGCCCTCAGCCATCTCACCAGCCCTCCGCCATCTCACCAGCCCTCCGCCATCTCACCAGCCCTCAGCCATCTCACCAGCCCTCAGCCATCTCACCAGCCCTCAGCCATCTCACCAGCCCTCAGCCATCTCACCAGGTTTCCGCCATCAACCATCTCACCAGCCCTTAGCACGTGCTGCCACGTGATAGGATTAGATTACACCTTGAAACATTACATACATTCACTTTCTAACATGACACAGGGCCCATGGACACTTTTCCTGGCACTGGAAACACACCTCTCCCTCTACTCTGGCACTGGAAACACACCTCTCCCTCTACTCTGGCACTGGAAACACACCTCTCCCTCTACTCTGGCACTGGAAACACACCTCTCCCTCTACTCTGGCACTGGAAACACACCTCTCCCTCTACCCTGGCACTGGAAACACACCTCTCCCTCTACTCTGGCACTGGAAACACACTCTCTCCCTCTACCCTGGCACTGGAAACACACTCTCTC
>QNTS01002313.1:43107-53368 GCA_003317085.1 Hucho hucho | reverse complement strand
CGGTATGGGAGGAGGAGGGGAAGGAGAAGGGGGATGATGATGAACAGGTGGAGGAAAAGGAGGTGGAGAAGGATAAAAATAATCTGCAGCTTCTTAAAGTTCCAAACAACGTCAACCACATGATCACCCATCCTCTTCTACTCACATGAGGCGAACTGCAGCCAAGCACACATCAAATCAAATTTTATTTGTCACATACACATGGTTAGCAGATGTTAATGCGAGTGTAGCGAAATGCTTGTGCTTCTAGTTCCGACCATGCAGTAGTATCTAACAAGTAATCTAACAAATTCACAAATACCTTATACACACAAGAGGAAAGGAATGAATACGAGTATGTACATATAAATATATGGATGAGCGATGGCTGACCGGCGTAGGCAAGATGCAGTAGATGGTATGGAGTACAGTATATACATATGAGAGGAGTAATGTAGGATATGTAAACATTATATAAATGGCATCGTTTAAAGTGGCTAGTGATACATTTATTTCATCCAATTTTAATTATTAAAGTGGCTAGAGATTTGAGTCGATGGCCGAACAGCATAGGCAAGATTCAGTAGATGGTTTAGAGTACAGTGTATACATTTGATATGAGTAATGTCGGATATGTAAACATTATATACAAAATTGTTTAAAGTGGCTAGTGATACATGTGTAAGTCAGTATGTTGGCAGCAGCCACTCAATGTTAGTGATGGCTGTTTAACAGTCGGATGGCCTTGAGATAGAAGCTGTTTTTCAGTCTCTCGGTCCCAGCTTTGATGCACCTGTACTGACCTCGCCTTCTGGATGATAGCGGGGTGAACAGGCAGTGGCCTTCCTGTGACATCGGGTGGTGTAGGTGTCCTGAAGGGCAGGTAGTTTACCCCCGGTGATGCGTTGTGCAGACCTAACTACCCTCTGGAGAGCCTTACGGTTGTGGGCGGAGCAGTTGCCGTACCAGGCGGTGATACAGCCCGACAGGATGCTCTCGATTGTGCATCTGTAGAAGTTTGTGAGTGTTTTTGGTGACAAGCTGAATTTCTTCAGCCTCCTGAGGTTGAAGAGGCGCTGTTGCACCTTCTTCACCACGCTGTCTGTGTGGGTGGACCATTTCAGTTTGTCCGTGATGTGTACACCGAGGAACTTAAAACTTTCCACCTTCACTACTGTCCCGTCGATGTGGATAGGGGGGTGCTCCCTCTCCTGTTTCCTGAAGTCCACGATCATCTCCTTTGTTTTGTTGACGTTGAGTGAGAGGATATTTTCCTGACACCACACTCCGAGGGACCTCACCTCCTCCCTGTAGGCCGTCTCGTTGTTGTTGGTAATCAAGCCTACCACTGTAGTGTTGTCAGCAAACTTGATGATTGAGTTGGAGGCGTGCAACCGGTGCGTCAGTACCCATTTGTCCCTCATGTCCTCTCCCGACTCTTGCGTGGGAACACCCCGGGGTCACAACTCCTAGTCGCCCCACCTCTACAAAGGATGGGAGTGGTGGACCCCGGCCGGGCAGTCCTTCAGGTCCTGGGTCAACGTGTCCCGACCCAGCTCTGGATCCCAGAGCTCGAATTACTGCTCGAACCTCCCTTGATTGGTGTTAAATGCTGAGCTGTAGTCGATGAACAGCATTCTTACATAGGTATTCCTCTTGTCCAGATGGGTAAGGGCAGTATGCAGTGTGATTGCGTCGTCTGTGGACCTATTGGGACGGTAAGCAAATTGGAGTGGGTCCAGGGTGTCTGGCAGGATGGAGGTGATATGATCCTTGACTAGTCTCTCAAAGCACTTCATGATGACGGAAGTGAGTGCTACGGGCCGATAGTCATTTAGCTCAGTTACCTTAGCTTTCTTGGGAACAGGAACAATGGTGGCCCTCTTGAAGCATGTGGGAACAGCAGACTGGGATTGGGACTGATTGAATATGTCCGTAAACACACCAGCCAGCTGGTCTGCGCATGCTCTGAGGACATGGCCAGGGATGCCATCTGGGCCGGCAGCCTTGCGAAGGTTAACACATTTAAATGTTTTCTCACATTGGCTGCGGTGAAGGAGAGCCCACAGGTTTTGGTAGCAGGCCGTGTCGGTGGCACTGTATTGTCCTCAAAGCGAGCAAAGAAGTTGTTTAGTTTGTCTGGGAGCAGGACGTCATGGTCCGCGACGGCGCTGGTTTTCTTTTTGTAGTCCGTGATTGACTGTAGACCCTGCCACATTCCTCTCCTGTCTGAGCCGTTGAATTGTGACTCTACTTTGTCTCTATATTGACGCTTAGTTTGTTCGATTGCCTTGCAGAGGGAATAGCTACACTGTTTGTATTCCGTCATGTGTACACACTCCCTGCATTGCAGAAGAAGAAGAGGCTGAAGCAAACAATGCTGCTCACCACTAGCAGCATGGAGATACCAACGAAGAACATGGCCGTCTAGAAGGCTCCGGACCAGATGGAACCGAAGTCCAGCGCGCTCCCTTTGCAGATGAGCTCACCGGTGAGCGCGTTCCCAATGCAATAGTGGAACAGGCCGAAGAAGCCCGCCTGCGGAGTGTTGACACTGTCACCGATCTAGTAGGGCTGGAGAAGAGGGACACCAAGAAGAAATATGCACTGCCTGTGTTGTGTTTAGGTGACTTGTAGCATCTTAGCGCACTGCGTAAGATAGCTAAAACATCGGCTATCTTCAGGCAGCTGATCTGAAGGCTAATCTGTATAATTTCTTTGCAATTATTTTGGCAAACTTTTCCTACATTTCGTTTCCGCACTTGAGTTTTGGACACATTTTTGCACACTGAAATACCACTACCTGAATGTCAAAATCCTCTAAATAAATGTTTACTGACCTGTATGAATGTCTAGGCTACTGACCTGTCGGAGTAAAGTTGCCCCTAGAAGCCTATCTTGGGTCAGTTGTGCATTTACCGCACTAATGGTTAAAGTTATAATTGGGGAGGGGAAGCTGATCCTAGATCTGTCTACTGAGCTGTATGAGCACCACCATCACCAAGATGTCGAAGCAGATAGTACGTAGTTGGTGCGTTACGTACGTAGTTGGTGTGGTCGATTTTGGCTGCTTCCTGTGCGGGGAGCATGTCGACGATTGGAGAAACTATTGCTAGATATCGCCTATGCTGAAGAAGAAAATTGCGCACTAGAAACTCACACACGGACGTAGAGTGAGCGAGAGGATTGCGTTTCTGTGGAGGTATCCAGAAGATTTCCAAGTGACTGACATTCAGTAAGTCAAGAGAGAGAAAACGCAGTCTGTTTTTGAAAAGTTTGATTCTTTCATCCCACACTGCCTCGCACCATCACTTGTAGATGTGGATATAGATATACATTGCTCCGTTTAGAATATTGGAGAGACGCACAGGTAACTAGAGCGAGTTGTATCTGCGTTGCGTCTTCTGTCCGTCGCCAGTCCTGAGGCGCGCCGCTGCTGCTCGGAAATTCGAAACCATGGACAGCTCCCAGTGCTGAAACCGTTCCTTGTTGACCTAGCCCCCCCTCTCTCGCTCTCTCAATTCCATTCAATTTTTTGGCATGGGAAACATATGTTAACATTGCCAAAGCAAGTGAAGTAGATAATAAACAAAAGAGAAATAAACAATGAAAATCACACTCACAGAAGTTCCAAAATAATAAGGACATTTCAAATGTCCTATTATGTATATTTACAGTGTCATAAGGATGTGCAAATGGTTAAAGTACAAAAGGGAAAATAAATAAACATAAATATGGGTTGGATTTACAATGGTGTTTGTTCTTCACTGGTCACCCTTTTCTTGTGGCAACAGGTCACAAATCTTCCTGCTGTGATGGCACACTGGTATTTCACTCAATAGATATGGGAGTTTATCAAAATCGGGTTTGTTTTCGAATTCTTTGAGGATCTGTGTAATCTGAGGGAAATATGTGTCTCTAATATGGTCATACATTTGGCAGGAGGTTAGGAAGTGCAGCTCAGTTTCCACCTCATTTTGTGGGCAGTGTGCGCACAGCCTGTCTTCTCTTGAGAGCCAGGTCTGCCTACTCGGCCTTTCTCAATAGCAAGGCTATGCTCACTGAGTCTGTACATGAGTCTGTCAGTCACAGTGGTCAGGTATTCTGCCACTGTGTTCTCTCTGTTTAGGGCCAAATAGCATTCTAGTTTG
Organism: Hucho hucho; assembly: GCA_003317085.1. Lineage (NCBI taxonomy): Eukaryota > Metazoa > Chordata > Actinopteri > Salmoniformes > Salmonidae > Hucho > Hucho hucho. The sequence continues at coordinate 49,238 of QNTS01002313.1, read as the reverse complement.
CTCAGTTTTTTTCTTAATTCTTTCCAATGTGTCAAGTAATTATCTTTTTGTTTTCTCATGATTTGGTTGGGTCTAATTGTGTTGCTGTCCTGGTGCTTTGTCGGGTCTGTTTGTGTTTGTGAACAGAGCCCCAGGACCAGCTTGCTTAGGGGCTTTTCTCCAGGTTCATCGCTCTGTAGGTGATGGCTTTGTTATGGAAGGTTTGGGAATCGCTTCCTTTTAGGTGGCTGTAGAATTTAACGTCTCTTTTCTGGATTTTGATAATTAGCGGGTATCTGCCTAATTCTTCTCTGCATGCATTATTTGGTGTTTTACCTTGTACACAGAGAATATTTTTTCAGAATTCTGCATGTAGAGTCTCAATTTGGTGTTTGTCCCATTTTGTGAATTCTTGGTTGGTGAGCAGACCCCAGACCTCACGACCATAAAGGGCAATGGGTTCTATAACTGATTCAAGTATTTTTAGCCAGATCCTAATTGGTATGTCCAATTTTACGTTCCTTTTGATGGTATAGAAGTCCCTTCCAGCTTTGTGGAAGTTACCTGTGGCACTGATGTTTAGGCCAAGGTATGTATAGTTTTCTGTGTGCTCTAGGGCAATGGTGTCTAGATGGATTTTAAAATGTCATATGTTCTCCCCCCAACACCCCTTTCCATTAATTTGTATAGCAGACCCTCATGCCAAATTGAGTCGAAGGCTTTAAAAAAAAATCATGGATTGGGGTGATCAGTCCTTTGTTCCAAATGTTGGGGAAGATGCCAGAGCTAAGGATGATGTTTAAGTATAGCCAATTGGAATTTGTTGTCTGTATATTTTATCATTTCATTGAGGAAACCATCAACACCACAGGCCTTTTTTGCGTTGGAGTGTTTTTATTTTGTCCTGTAGTTCATTCAAGGTAATTTGAGAATCCAGTGGGTTCTGGTAGTCGTTAATAGTTTGTTCTAAGATTTGTATTTGATCATGTATATATTTTTGCTGTTTGTTCTTTGTTATCCAGTGTTAATTTGCCAAATTGTAATTACTTCGTTACTATGGCCTATTTATTACCTTACCTCCGCACGCAATTTGCACACACTGTATGTAGACTTTCTTTTTTTTTCCTATTGTGTTATTGAGTGTACGCTTGTTTATTCCATGTGTAACTCTGTGTTGTTGTTTGTGTCGCACTGCTTTGCTTTATCTTGGTCCAGGTCGCAGTTGTAAATGAGAACTTGTTCTCAACTACCTGGTTAAATAAAGGTGAAATAAATAAAAAATAGAGCCAAAAACATTGGAGAAGTGGTTTACCCACATATCTCAAGTTTGGAAAGATAATTCTTTGTGTTGTTTGTTCAGTGTTTTCCAATTTTCCCAGAAGTGGTTGGAGTCTATGGATTCTTCAATTACATTGAGCTGATTTCTGACGTGCTGTTCCTTCTTTTTCAGTAGTGTATTTCTGTATTGTTTTAGTGATTCACCATAATGAAGGCGTAAGCTCAGGTTTTCTGGGTCTCTATGTTTTTAGTTGGATAGGTTTCTCAATTACTTTCTAAGGTTTTTGCATTCTTCATCAAACCATTTGTCATTGTTGTTCATTTTCTTTGGTTTTCTGTTTGAACTTTTTTGATTTGATAGGGAAGCTGAGAGGCCAAATATGCTGTTTAGACTTTCTCCTGACAAGTTTACACCTTGTGCCTAGGGGGGCATATGGGGGAGGGAATGCTCTCACCTCCAGGCAGGTGTTTGTCCCCCTGTGTGCTGAGGGTGTCAGGTTCTTGTCCGGTTCTGGCATTTAGGACGCCACAGACTAGTACATGTCCCTGGGCCTGGAAATGATTGATTACCCCCTCCAGGATGGAGAAGCTGTCTTCATTAAAGTATGGGGATTCTAGTGGGGGGATATAGGTAGCACACATGAGGACATTTTCTCTGTTAAGATCATTTCCTTTTGAATTTCGAGCCAAATGTAAAATGTTCCTGTTTTGATTAATTTAATAGTGAGTTAGGTCTGCTCTATACCAAATTAGCATACCCCCAGAGTCCCCACTGTTTCACACATGGTAGTTTACTTCCTACTCACTCACACCTAGTGGGCCTAGTGGGTAATGCCTCTTGTATTTCTCAGAATGTCAAATAATTATTAATTGATGGCGGGAAACAGATCCTTGGAATAGAATGACATCGCGCCCCCTGGCTACCAGACGGGGAGCGAGGAAAGCGCTAGGTTACTATCACGTATTGATCATGGACGGATAAACGGCCGACTCTTACAATTGACATGGATAGTGAGAGTAATTTGGTGACACTGACACTGAGAAAAGGCAGGGTAGCCAAGGCATCCCTACTCAGGCATCTGAAAACACCCGTGTCACACAGGTGAGTTTCAGACACTTCAAATCAAATGTTATTTGTCACCTGAGCCGAATACAACTGCTTACTTACAAGGCCTTAACCAACAATGCCGTTTTAAGAAAACATAAGTGTTAAGTAAAAAATAGATAAGTAGAAAATAAAAAATAACAGTAACAAATAATTAAAGAGCAGCAGTAGAATAACAGTCTATATACAAGGCATCCTTCACTCATGCTGCCAAACATACCCTCGTACAGAGTCAATGTGCGGGGGCACAGGTTAGTCGAGTTAGTGAGTTAATTTTTTTATTTCACCTTCATTTAACCAGGTAGGCCAGTTGAGAACAAGTTCTCATTTACAACTGCGACCTGGCCAAGATAAAGCAAAGCAGTTCGACACAAACAACAATACAGAGTTACACATTGGAGTAAACAAACATACAGTAAATAACGCAATAGAAAAGTCTGTATACAGTGTGTGCAAATGGAGTAAGATTAGGGAGGTAAGGCAATAAATAGCTCATAGTGGCGAAATAATTCCAATTTAGCAATTAAACACTGGAGTGATAGATATGCAGAAGTTGAATGTGCAAGTAGAGATACTGGGGTGCAAAGGAGCAAATAAATAACAATATGGGGATGAGGTAGTTGGGTGGGCTATGTACAGGTGCAATCATAAATCAAATTTTATTTGTCACATACACATGGTTAGCAAATGTTAATGCGAGTGTATGCGAATCTGTAAGCTGCTCTGACAGCTGATGCTTAAAGTTAGTGAGGGAGATATGAGTCTCCAGCTTCAGTAATTTTTGCAATTCATTCCAGTCATTGGCAGCAGAGAACTGGAAGGAAAGGCAGCCAAAGGAGGAGTTGGCTTTGGGGGTGACCAGTGAAATATACCTGCTGGAGCGCCCGCGCCCGGTGGGTGCTGCTATGGTGACCAGTGAGCTGAGATAAGGTGGGGCTTTACCTGGCAAAGACTTATAGATGACCTGAAGCCAGTGGGTTTGGCGACGAGAGTATACAGGCCGCAGTGGTGGGTAGTATATGGGGCTTTGGTGACAAAACGGATGGCACTGTGATAGACTGCATCCAATTTGCTGAGTAGAGTGTTGGAGGCTATTTTGTAAATGACATCGCCAAAGTCAAGGATCGGTAGGATAGTCAGTTTTACGAGGGTATGTTTGGCAGCATGAGTGAAGGATGCTTTGTTGCGAAATAGGAAGCCGATTCTAGATTTAATTTTGGATGTGAGTCTGGAAGGAGAGTTTACAGTCTAACCAGACACCTAGGTATTTGTAGTTGTCCACATATTCTAAGTCAGAACCGTCCAGAGTAGTGATGCTAGTCGGGCGGGTGCGGGCAGCGATCGGTTGAAGAGCATGCATTTAGTTTTACTTGCATTGAAGAGCAGATGGAGGCCTCGGAAGGAGAGTTGTATGGCATTGAAGCTTGTCTGGAGGTTTGTTAACACAGTGTCCAAAGAAGGGCCAGAAGTATACGGAATGGTGTCGTCTGCGTGAGTGTCTTATAGCCTATATGACGGCCTATCCTGCATGACAATGTCATGACAATGTTACAATAATGGTATAGGATGTGAAAAGGTAGACGGCCATGTCGGGCTATTTTATATGTTAATTCAGATTGGGGGTTCAGTTCAGGCCCATGTTCACCAGTAGGTGTCGCTAGAGCGTTATAATTGAAATAGCTGCAGTTCACTTCAATAGGTCATCACACACATGAACAGTCAGACTAAAATCAGAAAATGTAGGCCTAAATTTGGTAAGAGGCTATGGGTTCATCTAAAATGTTAACCATCATACAAACAGAAACAGATGGATTGTGCTTTTCTTTGTACTATTTTTAAATTGAGCGATAAATCTTTCCACCCCAACATTTATTAGGCGTCTACCCAGTGCCCATGAAATTACCCTAATTTGCATATTACATAATTTTTGCATTATCACTGTCAACTCTTACAATGACATGTCCAGATGATCATGACATTAAAGGAGAATTATAGGCAAAGCATGGTAACCGGCATCTGCCTTGTCGCATAATTTCCCAATATCTCAGGACTATTGAAACAAATGAACAGTCCGTGAGAAAATCGAACAATGCTGCGGTCTCGTGCTGGTAATCAATATAAAACCCGAAGGGCTCATCTGTTCCTCATCTCCGCCGCCGCGCGCCACTTCTCAGAACACCAGATGGAAGACGCGTCTCGTGACGAACGGAAACACAGATTGTCCATTATATTGTTCTAACAATTAAAATAAATGTCTTCAAAAAATTGATGGTATTCGGGAGGAGGCAAGATCAGGTGGGACCATTCTAGCCAATGAGAGGACAGATATGCGTGTGAACAACAGGCACAACGGTTTCCACTAGTTACCACAGCCACAAAGTCAAAATTGTCTATATCCTAAAAATGTATGAAAACAAAAATGTGCTTTTTGGTTTTCACTTAAGGTTAGGAGTAGACATAGCACAAGGTTAGAAGTGTGGTTAATGTTAGGGTTAAATTTAAAATCACATTTTAAAAGAATATAAATTATAGAAACAGGCGGGGTTTATGACTTTGTGGCTGGGGTAACTAAAGACGACCAGTCACAACTCCTATATTAAGTGGTTTTGTCCAAGTTGCCCGGGATGTCACGTGTCCTACATTTATCATAACAACCTAATCATTACAAAACTTGTATTGATCAATCAAATAAGCCACACATAGCAAATAAGCAATTACATGTTTTGTCAAATTCGACACAATCTCGTTGACCTCCATGCAAAAAAAGCCTCCTGCTGGAGAAGACAGATTTTGGGCACAGTTAAATCTCTCGCTTCTCCTCTTCCTGGGCACAGTTAAATCTCTCGCTTCTCCTCTTCCTGGGCACAGTTAAATCTCTCGCTTCTCCTCTTCCTGGGCACAGTTAAATCTCTCGCTTCTCCTCTTCCTCTCTGAGGGAAATGACCACCTGCTTCCGCTGATAGCGAAGGCCTTTTTGGAACAGGGGGTGGCCAAATGTTAAATGTCATACAAATGTAATTTTAATGTTTTGGAAATGGGCCGACTAATATGTGATGAAATGATTAAATGTGATGCTAACTCTATGTAGACTGGGCTAACTCTACAACAACTTCTCCATTCTATCTATACACATAGGCTACCAGAAGACTATGGAACTATAACAACAACTTTCATAGGAATGTTTCTCACTGTTTAGGCAGAGAGAGAGAGAGACATGCATAGAGAGATGGCTGGAGAGAGAGAGAGAGACATGCATAGAGAGATGGCTGGAGAGAGAGAGAGAGTGCAAGGGAAAGACCTATCCACATAAATCAATGATAGCCATCAGCAGCTGTCATCAGCAACTGTCCTTCTCTCCTCCAGGGAAAAGTTTGTTGTGTCAACTAAGGACAAGAGGGTGTCCTGTGATTGGAGATGAGAAGCCTGTTTACTAAGTGTGATCCAGTGTATCAGATAACACCTCAGTTATCATGAGGTCACAAACAAAGTTGACTTGTAGTTCATCGACAGGCTCAGTGGAACTGTTTGATACAGGATACAGGGATTAATTTGATTCGATAGACCTGGGACACCCGGTGTGTTCATTCTCTACCCAATCGGTATCGAGCATAAAGGAGAAACACAACCCAGTAGAATGTTGTGCATCCCTGCATTATATAACTGTAGTGTGTACTCTGTGTGTTTGTGTGTACTGTGTGTACTCTGTGTACTCTGTGTGTACTCTCTGTGTGTGTGTGTGTGCACTCTGTTTGTGTGTGTGTGTGTGTGT
>QNTS01002313.1:22454-41130 GCA_003317085.1 Hucho hucho | reverse complement strand
TGTGTGTGTGTGTGTGTGTGTGTGTGTACTCTGTGTGTGTGTGTGTGTGTGTGTGTGTGTGTATTGGTGTGTGTGTGTGTGTGTGTTTGATGTGGATGTGTTGTGAGTGTATTCATGAGTGTGTGCTGTGCCGGCCAATACTCTCTGCCACCACAGTCTCAGATAGAGCGGTCATTGAGTGTAATGAGCTTGCAGCACTGACAGCATCGAGGGCAGATCATGATATAGCCGTGGGTTCCCAACCAACCCCAGTCAGTTCTAATGGTCTGACCCTGATTGACCCCTGAGCCCAGTCTCCACCGTTGCATGGGCCTTACTTAAGTCTGTCCTGTGATGAGTTAGTGAGAGTTATTCTGGTCGTTCAGGTGGCTTATTGATGAAGATCAGCCTCCTGGGCTGTAGGGACAGAGACATCTACCTGTCTATATAAATGGGTTTAGGTCTGTACATACAGAGACATCTACCTGTCTATATAAATGGGTTTAGGCTCTCTTCCAGCCATGTGTGTGTGTGTGTGTGTGTGTGTGTGTGTGTGTGTGTGTGTGTGTGTGTGTGTTAGTGTTAACTCTGTCCTAAGAGCGTTTTTGTGTCTTCTCGGCATCGCCCTCCTCTCTCTCTCTTTCTCTGCCCTTTTTTTAGAGTCTGTTTCCATAGAAACAAGGTGCAGGATGCCTAAAAAAAACCAGAGGAAGAGAGACGCCCAAATCAAAGCTAGTCTGCTTCAGATACTGACACGGTCTAATTTCACCATGTCACACACCTTTCACCAAAAAACTGTTCTCATTCCAATGTTAATTACACCATATTTTAGTTCATATGTCAATATGTTCTGGTCATCTTTGAAAAAGGACAAATAATGAATGAACAGACTCAGGTAACAATGATGATGATGGCAGACACACACACACACACACACACACACACACACACACACACAGTATCTGTATCTGTTGGACCAGACCTCCAGATCTATCCTGACCTCTACCCTCCTGACCTCTACCCTCCTGACACTGTGTTGTCTGGCTGGGCTCTCTTCGATGGACGTGGCTGGGCTCTCTTCGATGGACGTGGCTGGGCTCTCTTTGATGGACGTGGCTGGGCTCTCTTCGATGGATGTGGCTGGGCTCTCTTCGATGGACGTGGCTGGGCTCTCTTTGATGGACGTGGCTGGACTCTCTATGATGGACGTGGCTGGACTCTCTATGATGGACGTGGCTGGGCTCTCTTTGATGGACGTGGCTGGGCTCTCTTTGATGGACGTGGCTGGGCTCTCTGTGATGGACGTGGCTGGGCTCCTTAGGGTGTTTGTGTGTGTATCAGAGAGAGACAGAGGGAAGCTATGGGGGAGGGGGGTCAAAGAGCCACTCTAGTTTTCTTATTTGACGTATAGCTGTCACCATCCCCTGCCCTGCCACTCATACACACATGCCTACCCCCCAAACACACACACACACTCTCTACTCTCCTCCCACCCACCCACCCTCCAATACTCCCCTGGCCGCCTTGCCCTGTGATGTGGCACTAACTCATTCAATGACAGTGTCAGTGGGCCAGCCAGCCTTCTCCCTCTCCCCAACAGCCAGGGGCTAGATTAGCGCCCCACTCCCAGCTCTGACCTAGCCCAGTGTGACTCACCGAGGCCTGGGTAGAGCTCCCTCCACAGATTTTCTATGGGATTAAGGTCTGGAGACTGGCTAGGCCACTCCAGGACCTTAATGTGCTTCTTCTTGAGCCACTCCTTTGTTGCCTTGGCCGTGTGTTTTGGGTCATTGTCATGCTGGAATACCCATCCACGACCCATTTTCAATGCCCTGGCTGAGGGAAGGAGGTTCTCACCCAAGATTTGACGGTACATGGCCCCGTCCATCGTCCCTTTGATGCGGTGAAGTTGTCCTGTCGCCTTAGCAGAAAAACACCCCCAAAGCATAATGTTTCCACCTCCATGTTTGGCGGTGGGGATGGTGTTCTTGGGGTCATAGGCAGCATTCCTCCTCCTCCAAACACGGCAAGTTGAGTTGATGCCAAAGAGTTCCATTTTGGTCTCATTTGACCACAACACTTTCCCCCAGTTGTCCTCTGAATCATTCAGATGTTCATTGGNAAACTTCAGACGGGCATGTATATGTGCTTTCTTGAGCAGGGGGACCTTGCGGGCGCTGCAGGATTTCAGTCCTTCACGGCGTAGTGTGTTACCAATTGTTTTCTTGGTGACTATGGTCCCAGCTGCCTTGAGATCATTGACAAGATCCTCCCGTGTAGTTCTGGGCTGATTCCTCACCGTTCTCATGATCATTGCAACTCCACGAGGTGAGATCTTGCATGGAGCCCCAGGCCGAGGGAGATTGACAGTTCTTTTGTGTTTCTTCCATTTGCGAATAATCGCACCAACTGTTGTCACTGTTCTCACCAAGCTGCTTGGCAATGGTCTTGTAGCCCATTCCAGCCTTGTGTAGGTCTACAATCTTGTCCCTGACATCCTTGGAGAGCTCTTTGGTCTTGGCCATGGTGGAGAGTTTGGAATCTGATTGATTGATTGCTTCTGTGGACAGGTGTCTTTTATACAGGTAACAAGCTGAGATTAGGAGCACTCCCTTTAAGAGTGTGCTCCTAATCTCAGCTCGTTACCTGTATAAAAGCCACCTGGGAGCCAGAAATCTTTCTGATTGAGAGGGGGTCAAATACTTATTTCCCTAATTAAAATGCAAATCAATGTATAATTTCTTTGTCAGTGGGCAAACGTACAAAATCAGCAGGGGATCAAATACTTTTTTCCCTCACTGTAGTTTGCAAATTACGCCCGGCACTCGGTTCAGAGGTGCTAATTACTCTCTGCTGGTAAACGCTACCGGTGTGTCCGTGCCTTAAACTGGAACTCACTGTCATAGCATACCTCTCTCGCTCCCTCACACTCACTGTAGTGGAGGGGTTGAATGTGTGATGTGAACCTTGTCTCTGTGAGAGGGTCACTCAATTATTAATGTCAACACAATACAGTAAGAACAAAGAGAGAGACAGATCCTGCTAATTCCATCCATGGTGTTCTCTGTCTCTCTCTCTATCACTCTCTCTCTCTCTCTCTCTGGAGGTGTATGAGTAGGGTGGAGACAGGGAGTGGTTTGTCTGTCTGTCTCTGCATTGCCCAAGGGCTCTCTCTCTCACACACACAGTCTGACCTAGATGAAGTCATAACCAGCTGACTCTGTGCTTGGCTGCTCTCTCTGTTTCCTCTTTATCTCTGTCTACTCTTTCTGACCCTCTTCTCACTCTCTCTGTTTCCTCTTTATCTCTGTCTACTCTTTCTGACCCTCTTCTCACTCTCTCTGTTTCCTCTTTATCTCTGCCCCTCTCTTTCTGACAGCTTCAAATTAAGGCTAGCGTTATTGGCATGACAGGATCACTGATGCCAAACCAATACAGTGAAAAACAATAATTGGCCTCTTCCTCCCTCGCTCTTCCTCTCCCTCCATCTCTCTCTGTTCACTGGATGGGTTGAGATGGTCTACCCTCCTCGTTATGACAAACACACACACACACACACACTCCTGGCTGCAGTGTAAGAGCCTTTGTCTGCAGAACCACAGGGTGCTTCTATTACTGAGAACAGAGAGGGGCCTACAGTACCGTAGTTTATCAGAGCCAGCGACACACACACACACACAGGACTGTTTCGCTAGCACAGAATGGAATATGTTGCGGGATTTATCCAATGGCATTGAGGAGTTTACCACATCAGTCACCGGCTTCATTAATAAGTACATGAACGTCGTTGTCCCCACAGTGACCGTACGTATAAATCCCAACCAGAAGCCATGGATTACAGGCAACATCTGCATTGAGCTAAAGGATAGAGCTGCCGATGTCAAGGAGCAGGACACAAACCTGGATGCTTATAAGAATCCCGCTACGCCCTCCGATGAACCATCAAACAGGTAAAGCGTCAATACAGGATTAAGATTGAATCGTACTACACTGGCTCTGACGCTCGTCGGATGTAGCAGGGCTTGCAAACTATCACAGATTACAAAGGGAAACCCAGCCGATAGCTGCCCAGTGACGGGACCCTACCAGACGAGGTAAATGCCTTATATGCTCACTTCGAGGCAAGTAACACTGAACCATGCGTGAGAGCACCAGCTGTTTCGGACGACTGTATGATCACGCTCTCCGTAGCCGATGTGAGTAAGACCTTAAACAGGTTAACATTCACAAGGCCTCAAGGCCAGACAGATTACCAGGACCTTAGCTTAGTGATGAGCTTGGAGGGCACTAGGGTGTTGAATATTGGGCTGTTGTCAATGAACAGCATTCTTACATACATGTAGGTGTTCTTTTTGTCCAGGTGGGGAAAGGCAGTGTGGAGTGCAACAGAGGTTGCGTCATCTGTGGATCTGTTGGGGCGGTGTGTGAATTTGAGTGGGTCTAGGGTTTCCTGGGATGATGGTAATGATGTGAGCCATCACCAGCCTTTCAAAGCACTTCATGGCTACAGACGTGAGTGCTACGAGTTGGTCATTTAGGCAGGTTACCTTGGCGACTTTGGTGTGGAGGTGCAGATCCCTGTTTTGGAAGACCCTACGTCACACACACACACGCACACACACACAACCATGCACAACTGCACATGCACACTCAGTATCCTTGTGATGTCCGCCTGTTGAGATGAGAAAGACTAGATAGACTACAGAATACCCAGCAGCATAGCTGGAGGACTAGTTAGTCTATTGGCTTGTCAGTATTGGCAGTGTGTATCTCCCATCCCCTCCCTGCAGCCAATCGGTGAACTAAAGACTCTTACGTAATCCTACTAAATTGAAACAGGGACGGAGAGAGAGAGAGAGAGAGAGAGAGAGAGAGGGTAGAGAACAGGGTTTATTAAAGAATGGGAATCAGCTTAGAGACTTCAAAGCTACGAATACAGAAGCTGTATGTGATGTGTGTGTATGTGGGATTGTAGAGAGAGACATCAAACAATCGTCCTCCTCCCTCTATCTCATCCTGTCACTCTGCAAGAGTGGCTTTGTGCCATGGTTCCTTCCTGCTTTCAGTCACAATTCTTCAAAAGAGGAAATTTAAGTCTCTCTCTCTCCTCTCTCTCTCTCTCTCTCTGTTTGTCTGTCTGTACATATGTCTGTCTGTCTGTCTCTCTCTCTCTCTCTCTCTCTCTCGCTCTGTCCCTCTCCCTCTCTCTTTCTCTCTCTCTGTGTCTGTCTCTTTCTCTCTCGTCTCTCACTCTCTCTCTTTCTCTCTCTTTTTCCACTCTCCCTCTCCTCTCTCTTTCTCTCTCGCGCTCCCCTCCATTCACTTTCTCCTCTGTTTCCTCTCTTCCATTTCTATATATACAGTATATATATATATGTTTGTCCCTGTCACTGCTGTAACAGACCAAGCGTTTGGGCTTAGGCCTCCATGCAGTTACTGTGTTCCGTTCTCTGCTACTGCTCCTCTCTCAGGATAGTGCTGGGTCAGGAGACGCTGTTGTTGATATACAGGATGATTTCAGATGAAGGTAATCAGTAAAAAAGAGCTTGTGTACAGGAAGTTTGATGTTGTGTAGTTATAGTAAATACTAATGGTGTATTTTTCAAATGTGTCTCTGACCAGAATAAATGTGAGGCTGGGGCTTTATTTTCATGTTCAGTCCAACAACTTTATGCAGTGTGGTGTTGTGAATATACCGTGCAGCTTGGCATGCATTGTCTAGCCATTGTTACAACATTGAAGACTTATATCCCTGTGAATTTCCAATGCAATTTCGACATACATAAACTGTTGTACCTTGTTGTTGTTGTACAGTATCTTTCATAACACACAGACTGTTATGAAATGGTCTGGCTGTCGGTGTAAAGCACTTAGGTAGTCACCTGTAGTTGACGTGAAGTGGGCATCGTACACTAACATGCTAACTGCTGTCACTGTGGCTGACAGAGTGTGGTGGAAAACAGCACAGCTTTGTGTCAAGAACACTGTGTGTGTGTGTGTGTGTGTGTGTGTGTGTATAGAGTATATGAGTGTGAATACATATACAGCACGAGTCTGTCTATGTATATGTGAGTGTTTGTGTGTGTCTGTGTGTTATAATCTGTGCATAATGTGTGTGTACGCTGGCGTGTACGGTGGTGTGTACGGTGGTTAAATGTGTGTGTACGGTGGTGTGTACGGTGGTTATATGTGTGTGTGTACGGTGGTGTGTACGGTGGTTATATGTGTGTGTGCCTGTGTTTATTTCAGGTCCTCGTTGTGTCAGTAGCAGCTTGTTCCCTCAGGCTGGAGAACTGTGGCTGATTCCTGTTACTGAATGGTCACCTAACCAGGAATCCTGCGCTGTCATAAAACTATGTATGTATGTAGCTATGCTTCAGCCCTCCAGGACCACAACAACCATCTGGTCCCTGGTCCCTGCTGGAACCAACAAAGCCTTCTCAAATCAAGGCCTGTATTCGCAAAATGTCTCAGGGTAGGGCTGCTGATCTGAGATCAGCACCCCTATATAATCCTGTTTTATATAATCTAATTTCTTATGATCTAAAAGGGAAAACTGATCCTAGATCACCACCCCTTGTAAATACAACCACCTGGTCCCTGCTGGAACCAACCAACATAAGCTCTTCAGCTCACAGTATGAAACCCAGAGAAAAGGCTTTATGTTATCAAGACCATAGAGCTAATTCTTTCATTCTTCTACTTTCTTTCATAACGCCATTAGCGAATCCCAGAAATCCCGTCCCCTTGTTCAGTCTTTTACAACTTAATGTTAAGGTAGTTCCTCACCCTTGTTTTCTTTTAACTCTGTATTCTATTCTATATTGACTCAAAATGTTGTCCCCTAACTTGTCTTCTTGAAAAACCAATCAAGGAAAAGTAGAATCAGAAATAATGTGGTGTTGAATTGAAGTGATGAATCATACTGACTGTGCTGCTGCTTTCACAGCAAGCTGGATTGGAAATCAGGCCATTTTATGTGACGTATGCATTTCATCTCAGATACGGTGTCAGTACAAAATTACAATGTGTCGGATGGGATTGGATCCCTTGAACATGAGTCACGGAGGATGAGGAAAGGATTTAGCACATGTTTGGTTTCTGTAGAAGATGAATCATAAGCAGGTTGAAATCAGGATGGTTTTTGAAGCCAAAATCAGACAGAGAAAAGATCAGACATTTTGGAAAGTAGAACACATGCAGCACTTGTCTGGCTGACACCAAACTCCAAGTCCTCCTGACCTTATTCACCTTATTTAAGAACCCAGAAACAAAACAATGTCTGAACATTCTGTTTTGTGGAGGACTTCTTGACGTTTTGCGAACGTTAGTTAGCTAGCTCAAAATGTTGTGGGATCATACCAAGAAAAACCTTTCAAAGTCGAATGGCAAGTCTGTGCCACATCAGCAGATTATTTAAGAGTGGGAGGACGATATGAAAAAATGGCCACATATCACCTACGAAGACATCTTCAATTATTTTGTCTCATCTCTTGGTGTGGATGGGTCAGAGATGAGGATCTACAAAAGCATAGAGGCGTATCAATACCTCCACAATTGCAAAGTTGGACGGGTGCTTTTTCACTGTCTCGAGGATGACAACCTGGTGTTCCTCAAAGCAGATGTCCAGCCCGGTCAGAGCAAAACACACCATCATTCTGCCTGGATTCTTGTATCATCTGTCGGCAGGGTGGAGACTGCAGGGTGTTCTTGTGTTGCAGCGCAGGGGAAGTACGCTTGATGCTTGACGTTAGCTAGTTACTTAGCTAGCTAGCTAATTGTGATGATACCATATCACTGACCAGAACTGATAACATTAACTATTACAACATGCACACACGGTTAATGGTTTCAATGGCTCATTGTGTAAGTATATCAGTGTAATCTCAAATGGCAATGAGGTAGGTACAGAATCAAGGTGAGTTTTACAATCAAATAAGAAAATTACCAACATAACCTAAACCTACTAGTTAAAAGGAAACTGTGTAAACTAGTCAGCTGTGAGCACCATGTAAACGAGTGTTCTGTACTGTAATGGACTATTCTAACAGTAGTGTTTTGTTGAAGGTGCAGAATACTGTGTATGGAGGATTGACAGGGGTGTCCTGTACAGATGAGCAATGCCAGTGGAACTCGGGGATGCGGCGGAATTTAGCTCCAAAAAGGTTGAGCGAGATCTGTTTCAAACGTCACAAACCAAGTGACGAGTTCTCTGACAGCACACCAGCCGCTTCTCCATCTCAACCTCCAACTCCAGTGTACCACTCCCACAACACACTTAAGAAGAGTTTGGAAGGGGCCAATGTTCCAGTGGGGAGCCTTCTGTACAAGTGCATGAAAGCTAAACCAGTCAGTCATCAGATTCCAGCAGCAGCCACACAGCTACAGCAGCCTCATGGTCAACACGGCATCAACATGCAGTGTCAGAAAGGCTTGTCATTTTATGACGTTTATGTTAAGCTGGAGGAGTGTAAATGTGCCAGCTTGGAGGAGGTCACTAAAGCACAGAGTGCCTCCTATGCGTGGTATGACGCGAGTAAACTTCCGATCCCTGCTAGCTTAGCAAAGAAGGCTCCTGTGCTCACCTCAACAAATCCCGACAACTTTGTGCAGGAGCATCTCTTCCCCCTTGTTCCATGGGAACTCAGCAACCACATATGGCAAGGAGAATGAGCAGGTGGCCTACACATGGATGGAGAGCTGCGGGTTTAGTCTGGAGAGTAGAGGCACAGTAGTGAGTGTCAAGGAGACATGGCTTTCTGCAAGCCCAGATGGAGTGTTAAACTCTCAAGAACTTCTAGAAATCAAATGTCCTGTTTTGAGTAAGAAGTGTGAGTCTCTGACTAAACTGTTCTCTGGCAAACTCACCGATGTGAAGTTGGTGGGTGAGGTTCGTCAGCTGAAACCTAATGGAACCCGTGGGTAATACATGCAGGTGATGCAAACTGCTTGTCTGGGCTCCATCCGAGCAAGTTGTTTTTTTGATGTGCCTTTTGATGTGAAGTTCTGTGCTGATGTCATCCCTAAACTGAAGGCATTTCACAAATAAGCTGCCAAGGATTGTAGATGAGTTCCAGTCAGGCAGACTAACTATCTCTGTGCTCCAAATATGTTCATCTATGTGATGTCTAGGGCCTTAATACTTCAGTGTTTGTAAATAGTTCCTATATTTTGTGCCTTGTAAAACTCTCTGTCAGCTCTACCTTATTATCTAAGCATAACTCTTGGTGTTTTTTTTGTCTTGCATGTATCTCTTCATATACACATTTTCCTGATTATATTTGCATAATTCTTGGTGTTTTTCTATATCTTGCCTTGTACAGCTCTCTTCATACATGTTGATCTAATGCCTATGGATAACGCCTGATGATGTAGGATATTGTACCTTGCGTAGCTTTTTCTTTTCATATGGCACTTCATGAGCGTATCTAAGCATACCGTAACTGACTCACTTCATGAGCGTATCTAAGCCTACCGTAACTGACTCACTTCATGAGCGTATCTAAGCATACCGTAACTGACTCACTTTATGAGCGTATCTAAGCCTACCGTAACTGACCCACTTCATGAGCGTATCTAAGCATACCGTAACTGACTCACTTCATGAGCGTATCTAAGCATACCGCAACTGACTCACTTTATGAGCGTATCTAAGCCTACCGTAACTGACTCACTTCATGAGCGTATCTAAGCATACCGTAACTGACTCACTTCATGAGCGTATCTAAGCATACCGTAACTGACTCGGTACTGGTGTTTATTACTTTTTATTTTAGTCTACTTGGTAAGTATTTTCTTCTTCTTGAATTGCACTGTTGGTTAAGGGCTTGTAAGTAAGCATTTCACAGTAAAGTTTACATTTGTTGTATTCGGCGCATGTGACAAATAAAGTTTGATTTGATTTAATTCATCTTGCACTTGACAAATTATGGTGTCAATAAAAACACCATGCAATTCAACTTTGTTGACATTTTCTTTGATACTTAACATTTTGAAATGAAGTACGAGGAGGCATGTCTAAAGGTTTCAATTGTCTTTTCAGTTTGATTCTGGGTTTGGTTTTCAAGGTGTCACGTTGTATAATGAGACAGGCGCAGGAATACGACATCGTTTTTTCTTATTTCACTACCCAAAATAGCGTACGTCATGAACATGACGGGGACAAAGCCCAAAACAAACACGTACAGTTGAAGTCGGAAGTTTACATACACCTTAGCCAAATACATTTAAACTCAGTTTTTCTGACATTTAATCCTAGTAAAAATTCCATGTTTTACGTCAGTTAGGATCACCACTTTATTTTAGGAATGTGAAATGTCAGAATAATAGTAGAGAGAATTATTTATTTCAGCATTTATTTATTTTATCACATTCCCAGTGGGTCAGAAGTTTACATACACTCAATTAGTTTTTGGCAGCAGTGCCTTTAAATTGTTTAACTTGGGTCAAACGTTTCGGGGAGCCTTCCACAAGCTTCCCACAATAAGTTGGGTGAATTTTGGCCCATACCTCCTGACAGAGCTGGAGTAACTGAGTCAGGTTTGTCAGGCCTCCTTGCCCGCACACGCTTTTTCAGTTCTGCCCACAAATTGTCTATAGGATTGAGGTCAGGGCTTTGTGATGGCCACTACAATACCTTGACTTTGTTGTCCTTAAGCCATTTTGCCACAACTTTGGAAGTATGCTTGGGGTCATTGTCCATTTGGAAGACCCATTTGCGACCAAGCATTAACTTCCTGACTGATGTCTTGAGATGTTGCTTCAATATATCCACATAATTTTCCTCCTCATGATGCCATCTATTTTGTGAAGTGCACCAATCCCTCCTGCAGCAAATCACCCCCACAACATGATGCTGCCAACCCCATTCTTCACGGTTGGGATGGAGTTCTTCGGCTTGCAAGCATCCCCCTTTTTCCTCCAAACATAACGATGGTCATTATGGCCAAACAGTTCTATTTTTGTTTCATCAGACCAGAGGACATTTCTCTAAACAGTACGATCTTTGTCCCCATGTGCAGTTGCAAACCTTAGTCTGGCTTTTTTTATGGCGGTTTTGGAGCAGTGGCTTCTTCCTTGCTGAGCGACCTTTCAGGTTATGTCGATATAGGACTTGTTTTACTGTGGATATAGATACTTTTGTACCTGTTTTTTTCCAGCATCTTCACAAGGTCTTTTGCTGTTGTCCTGGGATTGATTTGCACTTTTCTCCCCAAAGTATGTTAATCTCTAGGAGACAGAACGCGGTATGACGGCTGCATGGTCCCATTTATACTTGCATACTATTGTTTGTACAGATGAACGTGGTACCTTCAGGCGTTTGGAAATTGCTCCCAAGGATGAACCAGACTTGTGGAGGCCTACAATTTTTTTTCTGAGGTCTTTGCTGGTTTCTTTTGATTTTCCCATGATGTCAAGCAAAGAGGCACTGAGTTTGAAGGTAGGCCTTGAAATACATCCACAGGTACACCTCCAATTGACACAAATTATGCCAATTAGCCTATCAGAAACTTCTAAAGCCATGACATCATTTTCTGGAATTTTCCAAGCTGTTTAAGGCACAGTCAACTTCTGACCCACTGGAGTTGTGATACAGTGAATTTTAAGTGAAAGAATCTGTCTGTAAACAATTGTTGGAAAAATTACTTGTGTCATGCACAAAGTAGATGTCCTAACCGACTTGCCAAAACTATAGTTTGGTAACAAGAAATGTGTGGTTGAAAAACGAGTTTTAATGACTCCAACCTAAGTGTATGTAAACTTCAGATGTCAACTGTGTGTGTGTATATATATATATATATATATATATATATATATATATAACACAGGGCTGTAAGCCAAACAAAGAGCGAGGTGTAAACCTCTAATAAATACACGGGACGAGACCAGTAATAACAATACACGGGACGAGCTGGTGAACGGAATGAGCAGCAGTACCAGGGAACTCGTGACACAAATGAAGAAAACTGTGTGGCACTTCATAAACATTTGTATTCCCTCTTGGTCTGTTCGAGACATTTTGTTGTTGTATGAAATGTATTTGAAATAGATTGAAGAAAGCATGATAACAACACCTACTGGATGCCTGTAATTATCAGGAACAGGCAAAGTTACAGTACATTTCTAATGTAGGATCATTAAAATATTTCAGATTAAATTGGAAAATATATGCACACACAGTATCTCATGTCGATGAAATTATAGTGTATAAAGTTACATTTCATATGAATGAACATTCTCACTGGTCACTTCATCCTCAAGGAATGATCTCACCCTGTGTGTTATCAAGGGCTGCACAGATTCTAAGGACTTTGTCCATTTTGTGTGTCAGGTTGATGGGAACCGTCTGGGACAGGATTTTGAACACCTTGAGTTGTCTGATAACTCTCTCAACAAGTATACGCACATTAGCTATTCTTCTCGTGCCTGTGACATCCTCTTCAGACAGCTGGTTTCCTTTCTGAGTGAAGGCTGGTATGGAAAGGTTTTACCTTCCTCTTATACAACAGATCTCGGATGGTGAAGCCCCTGTCTGCCATAACTTTATCGCCAGGCCTAAGGTATTCCAGGAAGACAGAGTTTTGGGTGATGAACTTGGCACTACATCTGCCTCCATATGCAGGAGAAAGGAACATAACATAAAATGCCTGTTTTGCATAAATCCATGTTTGGAAAGTTGTGAGAAGCGATACTGAGTTAGTTAGCTAGCTAGCTAGTTGCGAACTATTTCCCGGAAAAGCTTAGCCGGAAGTCCCCCACAAAAAAACTAGACCAGAAAGACCATTCCATTGAAAATGAGGTGAATAGTCACAATAGCCAGGAGGTGACCTGCAGAAGAGAGAAGAAATGGAAGAGAGGAAACAGAGGAGAAAGTGAATGGAGGGGAGAGACTGTGGAAGAGAGAGTGTGTAAAGAGACAATAGAGGTCATCAGCTCATGGCTTGTCTTGTGTTTTTCTGTCCTGTCATAGAGAGAGAGAGAGATCCTTGAATTTAAATTGAGAGAGAGAGAGAGAGAGAGAGAGAGAGAGAGAGAGAGAGAGAAAAAGAGAGGCCAAGAAAAAAGAGAGGGAGAAAGAGGACTTCAATTTCCTCTTTTGAAGAATTGTGACTGAAGCAGGAAGGAACCATGGCACAAAGTCACGTCCTCCGCAGGCATCTCCTCTTTACCAGAAACACAGTTTGTTGTAACACTATCGCGATTCCAGTTAATAAAACCTCACTCTCTTAAAATAACACAAGTCTAATATAACTTTACATGCTTGTAATACATTATGTTGCCACTACTATTTTACTGCTAGTGGATAGACTCACTCTTTTTTACTCAAAACCATGACCTATCTGCCACTAGTCACTATAGGACTACTTCCCTAACTATGTGATACCTTTGACCCTGATGGTGTTAAAGCTGTGACCCTTGAACCTGCTTCTCAGACATGGGAACATTCCCTCACCTTATGACTGGTTAAGGGGCCTCAGATGTGACCTTGTTATCGCCCTGCAAACAGACACATGCACACACGCACACACACACACACACGCCCACACACTCACACTCACACACACACATGCCATTGGCGTCTCCGAACTCCCTAATTGGTCTATTAAGTGGGACGGGGGCGGGAGAATTTGATCTGTGTGGCTAAGCGCCTGTCAATCGAATGCGATTACACCCTCCGCTGCGCTTCTCACTCGTTCTTCACATTCAACGTGAGACAGACAACAACACAAACACACGTTGAGCAGGCTGCGCCGAAAAACGGTTCGCACACAGCATGACAGGATGTAGCAGCGGTGAAAGAAGGAAGAAAGAAGAAGAAAACCTTGTGATAGTGTGCGATGTTACAGAGGGCCGGAGGTGTAGCCTAGATATGAGTGACCAGAGCAAGGACAGGGACAGAAGCAGAGAGTAGCGCGATTACCCACGGCAGGTTGTAATGACTGCACCATGGCTGGCGATTCTAACCTGATTTACCGCTTTATGCAGTTGCTCCAAGCGCTTTTTTCTTGATGCAACACTGGATTTTTACGCACTAACCAAACTCTGACTGACACAGTTCAGAGACTTTTGCACATAGGGAAAAACGGAAAGAAAGAGGATAGAATGGTGAGCCAAAACGACTGCTCTGTGAAGGTCTCTTTAAGGTAAGCCCCTCCGCGAAAGCCCACTCAAAGATTTTTGCCGACCTTTGCAGAACGCATTGCGTGTCTTGTCTGTCTCTATGTGTCTCTGTTCCCAGTCTATTATTTAATTGATTCCCTGACATGTGCGCCCGAGAAGTATTCACTGGTATTAATTAGCGCTCCATAGGTGGACTATAGTAGACTAATACCTGCGCTATTATCAGTACAGTTAGAGAATGTGCCTTGCTTTTGCCACATACGGGTGGCGTTCCCATTGCCTACACACAGCAGATAATGCAAAGCATGAGCGAGCATGTCTTTCTATAGGTGTAGGGTTATGTAGATCAGTGATGTTATTATGCTGTTGGTCTTAATAATAATGGTTGATAATCATGATGGTTGTGTCATTCTGAAAGCCCAGTTATCCAGGTGCGGGCGCGGTATCCATGGGGCGTTTCTGCCAGTCACAATAATATCACATTTTCTCCATGTGAGGTCTCCATGCCATGCATTGGTTGCTATTGCATTATGGTGTAGTCGTTACATTGTTACAACATCATTGCTTTCCCTCAAAACTCGCACCAAACGTTGCAGATATGTACTTCTGTTAAGTCGGAGAATCACAAAGAGATGGAGGTGATGCTCTTCCTCAAAGCAATGTCCTTCACATTTATACAGCTGCCTTTGTTGAGAATACAACCTGAAGGCCTGGGACTTGGGTGTGAGGAAAATAGGTTATTGATGAATATTGGACATTATTGATGATTAATATTTGCGCCGTAGGTGGGTATTATAAATAACAGTATAGGCTATCACCCACCTTGGTTAGACCTTTATGATGTAGCTAAGTGGATGTAGAATATTTAGCACGCAGTACTAGTGATGTGAGGAGGCATAATTGGGCTGTAGTACTTGGGCTATAGTACTTGGGCTATAGTACTGTATGCGAGTGCAGTGTGTGTTTCTCATTCTCTGTCTGTGTATTTCTCATTCTTTGTATGTGTATTTCTCATTCTCTGTCTCTGTCTGTTGCGCGTGCTAACCGAGTCGCAGCCAGCTCTGCCCTGTGGCCAGGCGGTGGTGTGTCGGTCCATTGTCTAACAGTCTCCGGGTGGGGGGGTCAGGGCAGCCGCCCTTTGAAGTCAACCATGATATTGATGGCCCCCCTTCCCCAGGTGGTACCCGTGTGTGGTTGGTGGTGGTAACAAGGCTTGTAACTGTAGTCACTGTGCGTCCCAAATGGCACCTTATTCCCTATACAGTAGGGTAGGGCTCATAGGGGTCTGGTCAAAAGTAGTGCACTATGTAATGAATAAGGTGCCATTTGGGATGTTGTCAGTCTGTCTGTTGCCTCCCTTTGTGCTTTGCCACAATGACGAAAAGAGGAAGTAGCTTTAGCTTACATTTTGCTGTCTTTTCAAAACAGGGAAAATAAGTGGCTGCTGCTGGTTGTTCATTGTTCATCTGTTGTTCATATTGGGAAGTTGGCCCGCTGTAGAGTGGGGTCATAGGTCACAGGGTTAGGGTTAGTTGGCCTGCTTTAGGGTGAGATCATAAGTCACAGGGTTAAGGTTAGTGGGCCCGCTTTAGGGTGGGGTCATAGGTCACAGGCCGCAGGTAGCCTAGTGGTTAGAGCGTTAGGCCAGTAACCGAAAGCTGACAAGATAAAAATCTGTCGTTCTGCCCCTGAGCAAGGCAGTTAACCCACTGTTCCCCGGGCGCCGAAGACGAGGATGTCGATTAAGGCACCCCCCCGCACAGGTATCTGTTTGTAGGTCACACCTCCCACCATAGCCACAGGAAGTAGTTTGAGGGTGGGGTTGCTGTGAACATCAATATCGGTCTGCTAATACAGCACTAGTAAAGGCCTAGTGCACTACTTTTGTGAAAACATTTATACTAAATGTATTTGAGTGTTTAACAGCATTTGTAATTTGAGTCTGATAATTATCTATACAAAACAGTTAATCTGATTATACTTGTGTAATATAAAAATATGCAATTTATTTCTATGTGAAATCTGAAATGGTCTATTCATTCCTTTTACATTTTAGCAGACCCTCTTATCCAGAGCAACTTACAGTAGTGAGTGCATACATTGTCATACTGGTCCTCTGTGTGGAATCAAACCCACAACCCTGGCATTGCAAGCGCCATGCTCTACCAACTGAGCCACATCATCACATTACATCATCACAAACCACTTTTTTAAAATTTTTATTTCACTTTTATTTAACCAGGTAGGCAAGTTGAGAACAAGTTCTCATTTACAACTACAAGATAAAGCAAAGCAGTTCAACACATACAACAACACAGAGTTACACATTGGAGTAAACAAACATACAGTCAATAATACAGTAGAAGAAAAAAAATCTATATACAATGTGTGCAAATGAGGTAGGATAAGGAACGTAAGGCAATAAATAGGCCATGGTGGCGAAGTAATTACAATATAGCAATTTAACACTGGAATGGTAGATGTACAGTAGATGAATGTGAAAAGTAAAAATACTGGGGTGCAAAGGAGCAAGATAAATAAATGAATACGGTAGGGGAGGAGGTAGTTGGTTGGGCTATTAACAGATGGGCTATGTACAGGTGCAGTGATCTGTGAGCTGCTCTGACAGCTGGTGCTTAAAGCTAGTGAGGGAGATAAGTGTCTCCAGTTCCAGTGTTTTTTGTAGTTAGTTCCAGTCATTCGAAGTGGTCAATGATCTGTTTATTAACTAGGCTTTCGAAGACTTTAGAGAGGCAGGGCAGGATGGATATACGTCTATAGCAATTTGGGTCTAGGGTGTCACCCCCTTTGAAGAGGGGGATGACCGCGGCAGCTTTCCAATCTTTAGGGATCTCGGACGACACGAAAGAGAGGTTGAGCAGACTGGTAATAGGAGTTGCAACAATGGCGGTGGATAGTTTTAGAAAGAGTGGGTCCAGATTGTCTAGCCCAGCTGATTTGTACGGGTCCAGGTTTTGCAGCTCTTTCAGAACATCTGCTATCTGGATTTGGGTGAAGGAAAAGCTGGGGAGGCTCGGACAAGTAGCTGCGGAGCTGTTGGACGGGGTTGGGTTAGCCAGGAGGAAAGCATGGCCAGCCGTAGAGAAATGCTTGTTGACATTTTTGATTATCATGGATTTTAACGGTGCTGACCGTGTTACCTAGCCTCAGTGCAGTGGACAGCTGGGAGGAGGTGCTATTGTTCTCCATGGACTTGACAGTATCCCAGAACTTTTTGGAGTTAGAGCTACAGGATGCAAATTTCTGTTTTAAAAAGCTAGCCTTTGCTTTCCTGACTGACTGCGTATATTGGTTCCTGACTTCCCTGAACAGTTGCAAATCGCGGGGACTATTCGATGCTATAGCAGTCCGCCACAGGATGTTCTTGTGCTGGTCAAGGGCAGTCAGGTCTGGAGTGAACCAAGGGCTGTATCTGTTCTTAGTTCTACATTTTTTGAAAGGGGCATGCTTATTTAAGATTGTGAGGAAGTTCCTTTTAAAGAACGACCAGGCATCCTCGACTGACGGAATGAGGTCAATATCCTGCCAGGATACCCGGGCCAGGTCAATTAGAAAGGCCTGCTCGCAGAAGTGTTTTAGGGAGCGTTTGACAGTGATAAGGGGTGGTCGTTTGACTGCGGGCCCATAGCGGATGCAGGCAATGAGGCAGTGGTCGCTGAGATCCTGATTGAAAACAGCAGAGGTGTATTTGGAGTGCAAGTTGGTCAGGATAATGTCTGAGGGTGCCCATGTTTACAGATTTAGGATTGTACCTGGTGGGTTCCTTGATGATTTGTGTGAGATTGAGGGCATCTAGCTTAGATTGTAGGACTGCTGGGGTGTTAAGCATATCCCAGTTTAGGTCACCTAACAGAACGAACTCTGAAGATCGATGGGGGGCAATCAATTCACATATGGTATCCAGGGCACAGCTTGGAGCTGAGGGGGTCTATAGCAGGTGGCAACAGTAAGAGACTTGTTTCTGGAGAGATACATTTTTAGAATTAGAAGTTCGAACTGTTTGGGCATAGACCTGGAAAGTATGACAGAACTTTGCAGGCTATCTCTGCAATAGATTGCAACTCCTCCCCCTTTGGCAGTTCTATCTTGGCGGAAAATGTTGTAGTTGGGTAATGGAAATCTCCGAATTGTTGGTGGCCTTCCTAAGCCAGGATTCAGACATGGCAAGGACATCAGGGTTGGCGGAGTGTGCTAAAGCAGTGAGTAAAACAAACTTAGGGAGGAGGCTTCTGATGTTAACATGCATGAAACCAAGGCTTTTTCGATTACAGAAGTCAACAAATGAGAGTGCCTGGGGACACACAGGGCCTGGGTTTACCTCCACATCACCCGAGGAACAGAGGAGGAGTAGGATGAGGGTACGGCTAAAGGCTATCAGAACAGGTCGTCTAGTGCATTGGGAACAGAGAATAAAAGGAGCAGATTTCTGGGTGTGGTAGAATAAATTCAGGGCATAGTGTGCAGACAGGGGTATGGTGGGTGCGGGTACATTGGAGGTAAGCCTAGGCACCGAGTGATGATAAGAGTGGTTGCATCTCTGGACGTGCTGGTAATA
>QNTS01002312.1:220269-244053 GCA_003317085.1 Hucho hucho | reverse complement strand
TGTGTGTGTCATTAGTGTGTGTGTCGTTAGTGTGTGTGTCGTTAGTGTGTGTGTCATTAGGAGATTAAAAGCAGGGTGGTACAGATAGAGCTACTGTATGTAGAAACCTCATGTTAAACCTCATGTTTCCTGCAGTATGTTGGCCTCTGCAACACTATGGTGTTGTGTCAGATTTTCTATGCACTGTGTGTTTTATGTAATGTGTTGTGTGTTATAGTGCGTATTATCAGACGGTGGGTGTGTCTGTTATGTATTGTGCGTTTCTCTGTGTGTTTTTCCAGACCACGGCGTACACCACCAAACACTCCCTGCCCAACGACAGCCGGACAAAAGAGATCCTGATCCGACGGCACACGAGCATCCGACGCAGCCTCCGACCCGGCAGCTTTCACGGACCGGTGCGGAACACACAGACTTACAGTACCAGTCAAAAGTTTGGACGCACCTACTCATTCAAGGGTTTTACTTTATTTTTACTGTTTTCTACATTGTAGAATAATAGTGAAAACATCAAAACGATGAAATAACACATATTAAATCATGTAGTAACCAAAAAAGTGTTAAACAAATCTAAATATATTTGAGATTTGAGATTCTTTAAAGTAGCCACCCTTTGCCTTGATGACAGCTTTGCAGACTCTTGGCATTCTCTCAACCAGCTTCAGCTGGAATGCTTTTCCAACAGCCTTGAAGGAGTTCCCACATATGCTGAGCACTTGTTGGCTGCTTTTCCTTCACTCTGTGGTTCAACTCATCCCAAACCATCTCAATTGGGTTGAAGTCGGGTGATTGTGGAGGCCAGGTCATCTGATGCATCACTCCATCACTCTCCTTCTTGGTCAAATAGCCTTTACACAGCCTGGCAATGTGTTGCGTCATTGTCCTGTTGAAAAACAAATGATAGTCCCACAAAACGCAAACCAGATGGGATGGCGTATCGCTGCAGAATGATGTGGTAGCCATGCTGGTTAAGTTTGCCTTGAATTCTAAATAAATCACAGACCGTGTCACCAGCAATGCACCATCACACCTCCTTCTCCATGCTTCACGGTGGGAACTACACATGGGGAGATCATCCGTTCACCTACTCTGCGTCTCACAAAACACGGCGGTTGGAACCGAAAATCAGACCAAAGGACAGATTGTCACTACTTTAATGTCCATTGCTCATGTTTTTTGGCCCATGCAAGTCTCTTCTTCTTATTGGTGTCCTTTAGTAGTGGTTTCTTTGCAGCAATTTGACCATGAAGGCCTGATTCACGCAGTCTCCTCTGAACAGTTGATGTTGAGATGTGTCTGTTACCTGAACTCTGTGGGTTGCAATTTCTGAGGCTGGTAACTCTACTTATCCTCTGCAGCAGAGGTAACTCTGGGTCTTCCTTTCCTGTGGCGGTCCTCATGAGAGCCAGTTTCATCACATCATAAGTTCTTAAAATTTTCCGGGATGACTGACCTTCATGTCTTAAAGTAATGATGCACTGTCGTTTCTCTTTGCTTATTTGAGCTTTTCTTGCCTTAATATGGACTTGGTCTTTTACCAAATAGGGCCATCTTCTGTATACCACCCCTACCTTGTCACAACTGATTGGCTCAAACGCATTAAGAATTATAGAAATTGCACAAATTAACTTAACAAGGCACACCTGTTAATTTAAATGCATTCCAGGTGACTACCTCATGAAGCTGGTTGAGAGAATGCAAAGCTGTCATCAAGGCAAAAGGGTGGCTACTTTGAAGAATCTCAAATGTAAAATATCATATCACTTTTTTGGTACAACATGATTCCATATGTGTTATTTCATAGTTTTGAAGTCTTCACTATTATTCTACAATGTAGAAAATAGTAAAAATAAAGAAAAACCGTTGAATGAGTACTGTAGGTGTGTCCAGATGTTTGACTGTTACTCTACATTAGGAACATAAATTAACCTAAATCATTTAGTAGTAATGTTAGAACAGATATTAATCTAAATATTTTAGTAATGTTAGTAATGCAGGCCTAGTCTGTGCACAGCATTTCATGATTTGATAAAAAAATATGTTACAGGAAAACCCTTTGTGATCAAAGTGTACAACCGCTTATCTCTCTCTTTATTCCCCTCTCACATCCTCTCTTTTTTCTTTCTCTCAGAATGAGGCCAAGTCCCAGAAGTACTTTTCTCTGCCTCCAGGGAAGAGTCTGGACTCAAAGTTCCCTCCTCAGAGACTGAGGCATACAGGTGATGCTCAAAATGAAGTGTGTGTGTGTCACTCTATAATCTCTACAATATTTAGGCTCTTTGCACTTCAATGCTTGGATCCCAAACTAAATTGACAATGTCTCTCTCTCTCACTCAGGTAATGATGATGATGAGACCATGTTGGAGGTGGATTACCCATCAGCCCGCTCCGGGTTTAACCAGCCCAGTCGCTCCTCATCCCGAGCAATGTTGCCCCTACGCAGGCTGAACACACTGACAGAGGTGCCCTCTAGCTCTGTAGTGGACCTGGTGGACGAGAGGAGTGGAGGAAGAGGTGCCTGGGGGCGTGGCATGTCCCGACTAAACTCCTCCTCCAGTGACTCCCAGATACCCGCCCCTCGCCGTCGCCACGACCCCTTCAACGGCCCTGATAATGGCTCCTCAGGTGACCATGGCAGCGTTGACCACAGGCCAGAGGGGGAGCAGCAGCCCTTGTCCCCGACCCCAGCCTGGGCTGCAGAGCCTGGTGACCGTGACGACAGCGGAACGCAGAAACCCCTGCTCAGGCCCCAGTGGAAGACTCGGAAACCCTAGAACCCCTGAGGACTAATCAGCTGCCAGGAAAGTAGCAGGAGGACTGCTATAGGCTGTCTTGGGTTCTAATCTACAACGACTCCAGAATATCAGAACTGTGAAGTGTCAAATACCACAAGATTAAAATGCACTACAAGCCAAGGGGGAATGGATAATTGGACTGTCTACAACAGCAATTCTCAACTGGGAGTTTTTTAATGGGTCAAAGTGTCAAAATAATAATACAAAAAATACCCTAGTCTGAACTTAAACAACTAAAACCAGGTAGAAAGTGTGTACAAATTAAAATGAACCTATATTTTTATTAGAATTTAACTACTGAACTATTTTTCTTTAAAACAGTATTCCATATTGAGTTATTAGCGGATTTGGTTGCTTTTGGGATCTCAAACCAGTGAGCTTAACATTCTTCTTCAAGAATATGTGCAAAATTGAATTATTGACAATTAAAAAAGTGGGGCTGTTGTTCCCTTGTCATATAATTGGTACATTTACTATCAATATAGTATTAAAAATAGTTTTCCAGATTGCATTTTGCCCCCCCAAAATTTGCGATGCCAAAATTGGATCGTGACTGAGACAACCTGGTTCAATTTGGGTCCCGAGGCAAAACCAGTTAAGAACCACTGGCCTACAACCAACCACTCTCTGAAGAGCAAAGACTCTTGCAACACAACACTCTAAATAAGATATAAAGTAAACATGTAAAAAAATACTAATCTTTACTATTAGACCCACAGAGATCTATGTTATTCTACATTATGTTTATGTGTACAAACGCTTGTACCATACCAGGAATACATTTGATTTATTTTCACCCCTTGTTTTACCTGCAAGATTTCAATTACATTATTTAATAGATTTTAATACATTGGTATATCTCTATGCAAGTGAAGACACTTTCAGGAAAGACACGTCTTATCTTTTAGCTTTTCTGTTGTTTTGTTTCTCCTTGTGTCTGACATTCAGACCAGTAATATCTTAACAGGGGCTTCATGAACACTGCTCTGACTATCTGTGGTGCTTTAGTTAAGTAATAAAATCTTGATGTAATATGTTGAAATGCCACCTTATTTCTTGACAAAATAGTCCTTCTATTGACTAGCTGCTGTATTGCAGTGTTTGATCAGTGTTTAAAGTCTGATGCTGCGCTCATGACAAACTCAGAAAATACTACTGGTAAACCGGGAGCAACGCGTTGTGTGCATTCACGTGCTTTAAACTCTTTAAGAAAGCAGGTTAGCTAATGGCAAACAAGCTGCTACAACTATAAACGAAAAGTACAGCTATCATGCTTGTAATCAAGTTATAGTGTTAAAAAATATATATAAATAGATTCTGTTTTTTTTGTGTTGTATTTAACTGCTGAAAATGCTATCGATGTGATTTCCTTTGTAGGGCACGTCAGAGTTCAACATGTGGGAGAAGTCGGAGCTCAGGGATGATAGATGAGTTTGACACTAGTAATTACTAGTTGGAGGGGCGTTCAAGTGGATTTTCTCCAGTCATGCTCATATTTATGAATTTACGAGATGTCATGAACTCAGCATTAGCAACAGAGCTAAAAACACCTTGTAGGAGAAAGAAATCTCACACAAACTATCAGTCATACATCATCATATTAAAAAAATACAACTGAAGTTATGGAACTGACATTTACATTCAAGAACATTCCCTTGTTTAGAAATATACAAATTTTATTGTCAAATGGTATGATCTTTACTTCATTTGAATCATTCAGTACAATAATTGTCTTCATAACATTCAGTTGCATTTGGGTCAGTGTAAGGGCAACTCCATTCAAAATAAGAGAATTCATATCAAAATAATTATTAACAATAATTAACAATACATTTGTGAATTGGAATAAACTCAATATGGACAATGTAGAATAAGGGGAAATGATATACAATTAAAATAAATTATATTTTTTATAAAAGTAAACATTCCATTGAAAAGGCCCTGATACCTTAGTGGTTAAAAGGAAGTAGGATGACATTACCCACAGACACTGACCTACGATCCTTGGATGTTTAACTTCCTGTCACGTGGTTAGGGTTAGGATTTAGGAAGGGTACATGAATCCTAGATATGTGCCTGTGGACAACCAGTACTCAAGCTCAGTTAATGTTCTTGATCCTTTTCCTGAGTGTGTACTAGATCACTCACCCTAAAGGATTCAAAAGCACTGGATTGGTGTGGATGTATTCACACTAATCCAAATATGTTCAACCCTTAAGGGAGGGTGAAGGAGTGCACACTTTTGTGAGAAGGGAGAGAAAATAGAATGTAGCGCCAGAGAGGAAAGAGGAGCCCCTTCACCTGCTGCCCACCCTCATAGGATAGGTCAGAAACAGAGCATTTGGGGAAATTAGCATTTTCAGTACCAATACTTTCCTGGACTATTTGTAGTGGTTATTAAGGAAGAGCAGGATTACATTAGAGTAACATTAGGCTTATATGTTGTTGTTTTTAATTGAATTATTGTCTCTCACTAGAGACATAAACATTTTAATATTTCTAGGCTATAAGAACCTAATGAGCCACTGACATGTTGTTGACCTACGCTAAGCTAACTTAGCATGGATACCTTCCCATGCCTTTTACAGAGGGTTGCTGGCTTTGTTCACGGTCGCCTTGGCAACACTGCACTTTTTGCGTTGCCCCTGTTTGGGGGATTGAAGTGGGGAACAGCCATGCTGATGATGACCCGGTCTGTTTGGGGGACTGAAGGGGGGGTGGGGCGATGCTGATGATGACCCGGGTCCTATCAGCGCTGTGATGTCATCACTTCGAGACCCAACCAACAGAGCTGGATCAGTTCTGTCTCCAGTACTGCTCCAGATTTGATCTCACTCCCTCTCTCATTAATTCTCTCTCATCCATTCACTCTCTCACTGTGCGTGACTCAGAGTTATGCCTTTTTCCTCTTGCCCCTCCCATCCCATTTTGGCACCCTGACCAGCAGCAAGACGACGGCCGCTAACGCCAGCCCTACCCCCAGAATTGGGGGCCCACAGGGACTAAACTCCTGGGCCAGTCCCGAGAGCAGGGGGGCGAGCACGCGCCCCACCGCAGTCACTGACTGCCCCGCCCCGATGAGTGTGCCGCTGGCATGAGCGCCCCCTTTCTGCAGCACCAGGTCAGTGATGCAGGTGCGTCCGATGGTCGTAGAGATGGCGATGAAAGTGGAACTTAACAACACGTGCCAGACACTGGGCGCTGCAGCGTAGAGCAAGATCAGGCAACACGTGAAGATCGAAGAGTGTAGCAACAGCGCCGGCATGTTGTTACTGTATAGTTTAGTGACGGGCCCCACCAAGAACCCAGCTAGGGCCCCCAGGGTAGAGCTGTAGCTGATTAGATAACCTGTGGCCTTGGGCTTCAGCATGAAGCGCTCCTCCATGGCAAGGGAGAAGTTACTGTAGTACAGCATTATGGCCATGGCCATGAGCAGACGCACCAAGAACAGGTCCCACATGTCTGAGGAGGCCACACTGCTAATCTTGAAGCACACCGAAGAGAGCTGACGCCAGGCAGAAGGGACCAGGGACACCTCCCCCCAGTCCAGGTCCCAGCTCCAGCTCCTCTGGTTCTTCTCCGGAGCCACCGATCCCGTGACCGCTGCCGCCGACGCTGTAGTTTGGTTGTTGCTGTTGCCATGGGAGCAGTTTTGCTGTGTCGAGGTGAAGTGGTTGTCGTTGTCGTGGCAGCTGGCTTTGCTAGTGCTGCTTTTGGAGTTAGCATTGGTGCATGGGGTGAGTGCATCGCTCCAGGGAAGCAGCCAAACTAGACCTGGATGGAACACAACAAACACAAGGTTAGACAGCACACATTCCAAAGTGGTTAGAGTGTGATTTATAATTGGTTGGAATTGGGAATACCAACATAATTGCCCTCCCCCATCTCCTGTCCTCGTCCTCACCCCCAGCGGGAGAACACCGACATACCTGCGTTGAGGAGGAAGATGGCAGCTCAGGAGAACACCGACCTACCTGCGTTGAGGAGGAAGATGGCAGCGCAGGAGAACCTCGACCTACCTGCGTTGAGGAGGAAGATGGCAGCGCAGGAGAACCTCGACCTACCTGTGTTGAGGAGGAAGATGGCAGCGCAGAAGAACCTCGACCTACCTGTGTTGAGGAGGAAGATGGCAGCGCAGGAGAACCTCGACCTACCTGCGTTGAGGAGGAAGATGGCAGCGCAGGAGAACCTCTACCTACCTGCGTTGAGGAGGAAGATGGCAGCTCAAGTGAACCCCGACCTACCTGCGTTGAGGAGGAAGATGGCAGCGCAGGAGAACCTCGACCTACCTGCGTTGAGGAGGAAGATGGCAGCGCAGGAGAACCTCTACCTACCTGCGTTGAGGAGGAAGATGGCAGCTCAAGTGAACCCCGACCTACCTGTGTTGAGGAGGAAGATGGTGGCACAGGTGAAGGATGAGGTGTAGAAGCCTCCCTCATGTTCAGTGAG
Organism: Hucho hucho; assembly: GCA_003317085.1. NCBI lineage: Eukaryota > Metazoa > Chordata > Actinopteri > Salmoniformes > Salmonidae > Hucho > Hucho hucho. The sequence continues at coordinate 236,809 of QNTS01002312.1, read as the reverse complement.
GTAGCCCCCCACCACGGGTCCCAAGATGAAGCCCACGCTGGAGGCCACGTTGAAGTGTCCCATCACCAGGGGGCGCTCCACCTCAGACACCAGATCAGACAGCAGGGCCCGGCAGATGGACAGGGAGTGCTTGAACAGCCCTGGAGGACAGAGCGAGAGGGAGCAGACACATGACAAAGTTGTTTTTATGTTTGTGTGTAAAGCATTTTTTTGTTATTACATACGTGAACGATTCAGATAAATGGTAGAGGTCCTTCAAGGCCAAAGCCTCTGAAGCAAGAAGTCTCCTCCCTGACTCACCTAATTGTTTCTACCCCCTCCCGTCCCCAATCTGACTCACCTAATTGTTTCTACCCCCCCGACTCACCTAATTGTTTCTNCCCCCCCTCCCCGACTCACCCACAGGGATCCTAGCCAGGAGAAACAGGGCGATGCTGGTGGACATCCCCAGCAGGCAGTAGCCCAGAGCACTCAGCAGCAGACACATCAACATAGAGTACCGCCTCCCGACCACGTCACTCCAGCTGCCCTGCCGATCACAACCACCATCATCACACACAGGAAGTGACATCACCTCCTGGGAAGTGGCATATATGAAAGAGTAGTATTTTCTCACATACTACTAAGGTATTAAACATCTCTACATCGTTGCTGGACACAGGGTGCATCTCAATGGACACTACTGGCTTCCTTTTCCTTTCCATTCCACTTTAAAGGTGGAAACCTACACTTTAAACTATTGAGACACATCCTGGCTGCCCAACCAACAACATAGAGCATGAGATAATGAAACTCGCCCCTCTTTCTGAGGCCGTGACACAAGGACATGAGTGGGCCAAGCAACCCATGAGACTCTCATTACACTGATATATGCATGACACACACACAAATAGAAATACAGACACAATTACATTTCAGACATTTAGCAGATGCTCTTATCCAGAGTGACTGCATACCGGTCTCCTGTGGGAATTGAGCCCACAACCCTGGCTTTGCAAGCACCATGCTCTACCAACTGAGCCACACAGGACATACACATGCAGACACATAACCTGACTAGATAGCGTGCATGTAGAAATGCACGCACACACAGACACGCATGGACACACACACACAGACACACACACAGACACAGTATAATGAAATCAGAGTCAATTGAATTTGCTGTGTTCTGGATGTGGCCTGTGGGGATTTCCATAGAGACCTGCCTGTTCCCTTCCTCCCTCTTTCCTCCCTCCATCAACCCATCCCTCCCTCCCTGTCTGTTCACACACTGCCGTTCAACAAGACATACAGTACCACAACACTAGTGTCTGTCTTCAGAACACCATGTCAGTACTTACAACTATAGTGCTAGAGAAGAGTTGTAGGATCCCATATGTGGAGCCTGAAACATAAACCAATGCATTAGGTACAGATTATGACCCATTCTGAATGTTGAACTGTTGTTTATAGACCAACGCTAACAGCGGTGAGCCGCTAGCCACTAGAGATATTTATGATTACAGCTTGCCTACGATGCAAGCCGCTGTAGCACTTTGCATAAACTATCAGACCCTGTGAACTCAATCAGTGCTCACAGTGATATGAAATGAGTAAGTATATCAGCTGGTGATTTCACACGCAGAGAGAAAGCTTATTTAGCAGAAAAAGACAATTCCTTCATCTGTTGTCCTCACAGGTCCCTATCCATTTGTTTCATACAATATTTCATGCAATAAAACTATTTTTAGAATTTCACGGGTTGGCCAGCTACAGCTAAATTATACCACCACTTCTGATGTATGAAAACATATTACAAACTATGACACGGATGTGAACTCTCCTGTTGTTTCTGGTATTATATCATCATCATCACCATCCCACCTACCTACTAAGCCTGCCACAGTGGGGCTGGCCCCCAGGGCCTTGACATGGTGACTCAGCAGGGGAATGATCATGCTCACCCCAAACAGGTCCTGTTGAGGAGACAGAAGAGAGTGTGGGAGAGAGAGAGAGAGAGAGAGAGAGAGAGAGAGAGAATAGACTGAGTGACTGCAGCAGGTGTTTTTTTAGTTCAAACACTGATGAGCTACAGTAACAACACTGTCATAGACAACACATAAACATCAACCACAACAAACACCCAGGAAGAAGGTTGTAGTGAGGAAATGTAAGGTGAATTAAGTTCTTATTCAGTTTAGAGTGATTAACACAATGCTTAGCGTACTTTAGTTTCCCCTTTCTGCAACACACATCATTTCCAGTCTTCTATTTGTGACACTCGTATGTGTACTGGTTGACGGTCACTAGACTTCTCACTGACTGCTATGGGTTGTTCTCATTTCCTTTGATAGTGATTGACGCCAGAGCTACTGAAGGTACAAGGACTGAGTACAAACTGATGATTATTGTACTGATGACATTGTGAACACTGTGATTCTGTAGCAGGTGGAAAAATCTTTTGTTTAGAGAACATTTGGTACTGTCTGATCAGTCCTTGTACCTTCAGTCTAGTGACCTTCAACCAGTGAACAAATGAGTGTCACAAATAGAACACTGGAAATCGAAGGTTATTATAGTAAACGAAAACTGAAATGACAACGAATCATCCAAAAACGATTTTGTAAACTGAAATAAAATAATTAACAAACCCTGTTTGAAAAACTAAAACTATACTGGAACTATTATCTTTGACTGCAAAACAAACTAAAATTTAAAAAAACATCTTGAATTATGTTTGGGGGCGGAAATCGAATTAAGTTTTCAAGTTTTTTTTGCTGATGGGATTTTCAAGCTTCTAAATCTGGTGGGTCACATTGACATTGCCTTTATAATAGGTCGACTCAGCGACAACAGCGTGGCAAAGTGGTGAAGATAAAAAACAAAGTCAGATACTACAATGGTTTTCACACAGCAAAGGTTCAGATCAACATGGCGGTGTTGCCATTGTTTTATAAAAGGTTTTCTTTATAATGTCGAAGTAAACATGTATCTAACCCTTATCACACAATCACAAACTGAAATCATAATATCATATTATGGAGGTACACATTGTACAATCAATTAGTGAGACCCTTATGATTAGTTGACAACAAAGCCTCAACGGTGAAGAGTTGATGTTGGTGAAGAGCAACTGCTGAAAACTTGCAGTCGACTGCAGTGAAAACTTCATGACTTTTGATCACATCATTTTTTTAAAGGTCATGCAGTCTGTTGGTGGTTTCGAGACGATTGGTTGTTGGCGGTTCGAGACAATTTCTGGCTGTTGCCTACAGTGGCAAGAAGTGCCAAAAAAACACAACAAATAAACAAAATAAACAACTCCATCTTTCTGTCCCTAAAACTAAAACAAAATAATATAAAAAATATATATAAATGTTTTTATAGAACTTAAAATAAATAGATCTTAACCTAAACTGAATTTCTAATGAAAATCTTAAAACTAATAGAAATAAAAACAAATACAAAAAACTATAATAACCTTTGGTCTGATTAGATATAAAAGGCATGTCTCCAAGAGGCCAGTTAGACAATGTCTATGCTTCTGTTCTGGAGGTGTCTCCCTGAATTCTTGTATTAAAACAGATTGATTTTGATTGACTTTATCAATGACTGCTTTTTTTAACACAGGTGAATGACAACTGACCACTGAAGTCACACAAGCCTTTACTCTATAACAATGGCACCATCAAAACATTTTTGAAACAAAATTGGACTATGGAAGTTGTTTTACTGCGAAAGAGAAGAGTATCATCAGAGTATCGTGATCATCAGAGGTTGACCTATCAATAGCCAATGAAAACACAGTCAAATGAAGGGTTAAAATACCCTGCCCTGACAAATCACTGTTTCTAAGATGCAGCATGCATAAAAATTACACTACCATCTGCTTTAAAATGTTCCAACAGATTATAAAGTGTGGGGTTCACAAACGCTGCAATTCCCATTCGGCACGGTCACGAGGCACTAGAGTCATCAACTTGACTCTGCTGCGGGACGATTTTTCTGGAGCAGATGGTCAGACGGCCGAAACATAATTACATATAATTTGTAGACTGCAAAATGACTGCAAGAAGCACAAACAGATATAATATTTGACTAAAACGTAATAATTTCAAACCTTGCTTACATTTGTATATGATCATGTGTCCCTCTATTATCTGATTTCCTGGTGTTTACAGTCTTTTATGTCTGGTTTTTTACTACCAGACAAACCACCATTGTTGTTAGCGATAGATTCTGCTCTGTGGAAAGGGGTTAGAGAGATGAACTTGGGACCTAAAGGTACCACTAATCGTGCCTGATGTTTAGTGAGTGTAGCCTACAACAGAGAGAGCTCAGGGCCTGAGGAGAGAAATAGACACTCTCCCACCCTGTTAATCTGCATTTGTGAGTCTGTCTCCAGAGAGGCTCTTGCCAGAGACTTGATTGAAGTCATACTGTAGCTCATGCTGTGTCACCGTTCAACTAACTCTGCATTCAAACTGGGACCAAACATACAGTGTGTGGGAGATAGTGCGTGTGTGTGAGAGAGAGAGAGAGAGAGAGAGAGAGAGAGAGGCGGACAGGCGGGCGGAGCAGAGCAGAGCAGAGCTCTCACAAGGGAGTAGGTTTTGGGTGAGAATGTTCTTGAGCATTACACATCAAACCTTTATCATACTGTCTTCAAAAGCATCTGTATTGCTCCAATTCTGTGAGTTTGCAGTAAGTGTGTGTCCAATCCACATGAGATTCAATAAACCTGACGTCAGCCTAATTCTGTACCACAGGATATCCATTAATACTCTGTTTAAACAATAAGGCCCGAGGAGGTGTGGTATATGGCCAATATACCATGGCTATGGGCTGTTCTTATGCACAATGCAATGTGGAGTGCCTGGATACAGCCCTTAGCCATGGTATTTTGGCCATATACAACAATCCCCCAAGGTGCCTTATTGCTATTATAAACTGAATACCAATGTAGTAACTAGACTAGTAAAAAGTATTTTTTTTGTTATACCTGTGGTTTCAGCCAATCAGAATTCAGGGCTCGAACCAATCGGTTTATAATACGTTTTACAGAGTCTGATGTTCTTGTGAACACCCTGATCTTCAGAGCAAAACACAGATTTCCAAGGACTGGATTCTGCTGGACAGGTTTTTTTGGACAGTGCTGTGATGGGACTCAACCCGTCTCTTATGACTAGCTGGGTCAGCATTAGAGTGGCTGGTTGCAGAACAACCCATTAATGCATTTTTTTGGCAAATGCAGGCACAATGTTTAATACATTTGATGTATGTTGTGGTAGCCTGCAGGTCAGGGTCTTAAATTTAATATATGATGTAACTGCCTTAACCAGAATCAATATTTTACATAGCCTAAAGCCCCCAATGTCATGATATAGCCCTTGTAAAGTTGATAAAAGACAACAGTTAAAAAAACTGATGTCATCAGCAAGCATTGCCTCAACTATCAGGTTCAATGTCCAATGTGAGCACGTCTCTCTCTCTCTCTCTCTCTTTCTCTCTCTCTCTCTCTCTCTCTCTCTCTCCTTTAGGAAAGTTGTTTAAGATACACTGTTGCTAAAATTCGAATAGTTTGTTTTGTCACATAAACTGAAATTAGACAATCATATATAGTGTAGATAATCATTTTACCATCTAAACTGCTGTGAAATATATTTTCCATAACCAAAAGTATTGTATTTTCAGCTGTTTGAAGCTGCTGTACAAAACTGAAAGTAAAAAATGCAACAACTAAATTTAAGAACGGGAACCATAGAAAAAATGCACATGTAACCGATCTACCAATTCTTAGACTTGCTTTCAATGGCAATGACATATTTGTAACTCATACTGTATTTCTATGTGAATTTGGTCGGGTCGCCCAAAAAGTTACGTATTTAAAGCGTGACTTCCATACAGTCGTGTTCAAATGTAGCCTTCAAAAAAGGTTACAATGTTGCACTTACCATGAACCCCACCACATAGATACATTGTATAATCCGTGTTCGTCTCCTTGGTATTTGATTTAATATGCTACATTTTGCGTTATTCATTCTCCCACAATGACAACTCGCTGCCGGTCGATGCGGAAGCGCTCACTGGCCTCTACAGCGCCGATCAACGTAATAAAGAACACCCTGCAGACTCGTGAATATTCGCTCTCTTCAGGCGTGTTCGTGTTCAATTTACTTCCAACCACCTCAATTCAAATTTTGAGGATGTACCGATATTGCCATATTTGGCAGAGAATAGCGTACATTTAATCTAAGTGAATTCATTGAAGCGTCATGTGGATGATTGACCTGCTGTGGTCTAGTCTCGTCCCATTTGGCGCACCGAGAGATCTACCAGGTGATATCGACCTGATGTCAGACAGTAAGCCAAGCGCTCTATTTAATATCTGTCATGAACCAGACTTGTGGAGGTCTACAATTTATTTTCTGAGGTCTTGACTGATTTCTTTTGATTTTCTCCTGATGTCAAGCAAAGAGGCACTGCGTTTGAAGGTAGGCCTTGAAATACATCCACAGGTACACCTCCAATTGACTCAAATTATGTCTATTAGCCTATCAGAAGCTTCTAAAGCCATTACATAATTTTCTGGAATTTTCCAAGCATTTTAAAGGCACAGTCAACTTAGTTTATGTAAACTTCTGACCCACTGGAATTGTGATACAGTGAATTATAAGTGAAATAATCTGTCTGTAAACAATTGTTGGAAAGATTCCTTGTGTCATGCACAAAGTAGATGTCCTAACCGACTTGCCAAAAATATAGTTTGTTAACAAGAAATTTGTGGAGTGGTTGAAAAACGAGTTTTAATGACCCCAACCTAAGTGTATGTAAACTTCCGACTTCAACTGTATCTTTGCTGCTTTTGCTGAAAAAATGACATGTTCTGACTGTGCAAGGCTGGCGCAACGCCACATCGTCACAGGTAGATGGACTGATTATAAAAGGCATTAATAGTTTGCAATAGGCCTATAAAGGCTTTTGTTTGTGATGGTGTCTTAGATGTTTAAAATAGGGATGTAGCAGATAGATGAGGCCATTCCTTTCCTCGCTTTCATCCTCTTCAGGCCCAGAGGTTGAGTTCTCCAGGTATCAGGTTAGCTGTTATCAGACACACTGCTGGACAGCCTGTCTAATCTGTTTCTTCTGATGCTATCCTCACTTACCCGCTCTAAGGGAAAACACACACACACACACACACACACACAAACACACACACCCTGTGAGTCTGCCTCTGTTTATGGACTGCAGACCTACTGGAATTTTGTTTACCGATGGTTCCCAATGAGACTAAAGGGGTGTGGAGGGTGAATATCAGGGTGCTGCTGTATGTATTGTGTTGAAATACAGTAGAACAGCTGAGACACAGGGCCGGACTACCGCATTTAGGGCCCCAGTGGATTATTTATACACTACATGACCAAAAATATGTGGACACCTGCTCGTCACATGCTAGTTGGTCCCCTCTTTGCGGCTATACCAGCCTATAACAGCCTCTACTCTTCTGGGAAGGCTTTCCACTAGATGTTGGAACATTGCTGCGGGGACTGGCTTCCATTCAGCCACAAGAGCATTCTGTATGGACCTCGCTTTGTGCACGGGGGGCATTGTCATGCTGAAACAGGATAGGGCCTTCCCCAAACTCTTGCAGCTGCTCTGCCATGGAAACCCATTTCATGAAGCTCCCGACTAACAGTTATTCTGCTAACGTTTCCTCCAGAGGCAGTTTGGAACTGAGTGTTGCAACCGAGGACAGACAATTTTTACGCTCTGTGGGCTTCATCACTCAGCGGTCTCGTTCTGTGAGCTTGTGAGGCCTACCACTTCGCGTCTGGGACAATGTGACAAGATGTCCTTCAACACCCAATCCTCATGTCTCATTGTTTGTTCTTGTTTCCCAATCAAGCAGATAAGGTGGGATGAATCTCCGAATTTTGGAATCTTTTAGTCGAGCATTTGCCCTCTCAACATGGATCCTGTTTCTTGCTATGTCTTTTGGGAAAAATATCTCGCTCTCTGTAAACCGGTGGTTCAGTAATTGAGGAATGTTAACAGTAACTCGTCTAGGCATGAACTTCTGGATCAAGAAGCCTGTGTCTGGCAAAATCATGTCTCCAGACGATCTTCTAAAACCCTGACTTCTGGACAATGGCCTTGTCCGACACACATCTTGGATACAGATCACTGCTGTATTGTATCACCGCATTAGGTGAAACTCTAATTGTTGAGTTGCACCTAATGAAAGAGTGCATTGAATGGTACACAGAGTAGGTTTGCTTCTGCAGATCCATCTGACTTGGAGTAGCAACGTCTATGTCAATATTATCAATGACCATCGTGCAGTTTCTGCAGGATCCCTGAAAAGACACAGGCAAGCACGTTTAGTTTTTCTCCCGTCTTCAAGATGCTAATGGCAAAAACTTGTGGATCACGTGAATGAAAGTGATGATAACATTGCTGACAGTGTTAACACTACAATGGAATAGTTGAGCCAGGTGCAAGTTGGTGTAGCTGTGACGCAACTTCATAAGTGCCATGAACACTTGATCCTCAAATGACAGCATCTCGACCCACCACTTGGCAAAGTAGACAACGCAGTCCTTGTAACGTTTCTGTCACGATCTCCTGAAGGGACAGACCAAGGCGCAGCGAGGCATCCAGTATACATCTTTTATTTACGAACGTAACTGGGACAAAAACAACAAAACAAACAAAGACCGTAACGTTGAACGTAACACAAACAAAGCTATGAACAAACAATAACCCACCAAACCCCTCTGAAACTACAAACATATATATGGTTCCCAATTAGAGGTAACGACACTCAGCTGCCTCTAATTGGGAACCATCTCCCCAACATAGAAATACAACACCTAGAACTAAAAAACCCTTCACCAAAAACGAAACTAAACACGCCAGCCTAAAAACTCTGGCCTGGACGTGACAGTATTAAACAACAACATTGAACATGTATTTGTCTGGAAGTCCTGTTTCCATCCTAAGTACTTTATCAGACATCTGTGATGCTGAATACCTGTTGCGGGTACAGTTCATTCGGAAAGTATTCAGACCCCTTGACTTTTTCCACATTCTGTTACATTACAGCTTTATTCAAAATAGGATTAAAACATTTTTCCTCACCGATCTACACACAATACCCGATAAGGACAATGCAAAAACAGATTTATTTGAATTTTTTGCAAATTTGTAAAATATAACAAAACTGAAATATCACTGTTACATAAGTATTCAGACCCTTTACTCAGTACTTTGTTGAAGAACCTTGGCAGCGATTACAGCCTTGAGTCTTCTTGGGTATGACGCTACTACTTGAGTGGCCCAGCCAAAGCCCGGACTTGATCTGCAGAGAAGAATGAGAGAAACTCCACAAATACAGGTGTGCCAAGTTTGTAGCGTCATACCCAAGAAGACTTGATGCTGTAATCGCTGCCAAAGGTGCTTCAACAAAGTACAGAGTAAAAGGGTCTGAAAACTTATGTAAATGTAATATTTCTGTTTTTTATTTTGACTAAATAAGAAAACAAATCTAAAAACTTGTTTTTGCTTTGTCATTGTGGGGTTTTGTGTGTAGATTGATTTATGTAACAAAATGTGTAAAAAGTCAAGGGGTCTGAATACTTTCAGAAGGCAATGTATAGCCCTATAAAGATGTCCTAGCCTACCTCTTTCAGGTAATACATTCAATGCAGTATTAGCCTTATATTTTTCTAATTAATTATGGGTTATGCACAATAAACTTCTAACTTATATCCTCTGTCTCTTGTGCAATACGCACACACCTGTGCTCCGCTAGCCTCTCCTTAATTAGGGATCACTGGGGCGCTAGCGCCCCACTCCCGACACTACCAGGTGAAATGCAAGGCGCCAAATTCAAAATCCAAAAGTTGAATTATTAAACATCCACCAATATACAAGTGTTCCATACTCATCAAAAGCTCTGTTTCTTGGCAATATCACAGCGTTGTCAGATTTCAAAAAGGCTTTTACGGCGAAAGCACAACATTTGATTGTTTGAGGGTAGCACCTCACATACTTTTCCCATAGCCATGAATTCATTAGCCAGCTTGGCACACACATAACACATTTCACAGCGAAAACAAATCAATTACCTGTTGAAGAACTTCTGCTGAGGTCTTCCTAAGTGTCNAAAAAAACACAGTGCGCGCTTCCCGAGAGCGCGCGTCCAGTCCTATAGAATTCCAAAGGGACACTTCCTTATTTCCTCTTCTTCTCTGCTCTATTTCATCTGAACAGAATCAAAACACTTTCTCGAGACTGTTGACATCCAGAGGAAGCGATAGGTACTGCATTCATATGCCCTTTTATGGGCATTTTCATGAGGGAGGGGTTCCAAATGAGGCACTCTGTGAAAACCACTTTCTCCAGGACAGAAATTCCTCGGGGTTTCGCCTGCCATATCCGTTCTGTTTTATTCACAGACAAATGGTTAACAGTTTTGGAAAATTCAGAGTGTTTTCCTATCCAATGGTACCAAATATGTGCATATCCTATTTTCTGGGCCTGAATGGGAGGCATTTTACTTTGGGCACGCCAGGCTCTCCAAAACGGTCAAGTCGTGCAATGATCCCCTAGAGGTTAAAACATGCTCCTTAGTTCTTGGGAGTCCCATGCAGGAAAAGCTAGACTAGAGTAGTAAAATGCTGGACATTCTTTTTTTGCATTTCTTATACCAATAGACTATTCGAAGAGGGACGCAAGCTCTTTTTTTGCTGAATGTTAAATACAGCATCCAATAGAACTTTGAAGAAGAGCGAACGTGCGATGGCGGTAGGCTAGAGCAGGTACTTATTCAGACCCATAACCATTCAGGTGGCGGTAAGCTAGAGCAGGTACTTATTCAGACCCATAACCATTCAGATGGTGGTAGGCTAAAGCAGGTACTTATTCAGACCCATAACCATTCAGGTGGCGGTAGGCTAGAGCAGGTACTTATTCAGACCCATAACCATTCAGGTGGCGGTAGGCTAGAGTAGGTACTTATTCAGACCCATAACCATTCATAACCAAATCTAATTTGCTAGTCTATACATGTAACTTTGTAGGCCGCATGTGCTGTACCAGAATCGCATGTTATCTCCCTGCTTTATCATGGTTTGCGTAATTACATTCCATATAATACATTATAATACAATACAGTACAGTAATACAGTTCACGCTCAAAAAGATTACCCAAGAGTGCATATAGCTAGCTACATCTATGGGCTTTCATGTTTTTCTGTTGTGCTTAATGTGCAGTAGCCTCTATCATTTATGTAGGCAATTGGATAATGGCACAAGCTTTTTAGGGCTTGGGGTCATTAAATGTCCTTAATGTAGGGCTCATAAAATGTATTTCATGTATGGCTCATCGAACTAAGGTAGCATCAGGCTTGAATTTTCGATCTAAGCTCTACTCAAATCCAGACCAAAGCCTATTTATATGCTTTATAATGCTTTTGAATGACACTTCCAGTTTTGGCGGGAAATGCCGGGGTATTGGGAGAAAAGTAATTTATTATCATCATTCAACCCTACTCTTCACAGTTTGCTGACGTCAACGTTGTGAACAAGAGTGCCCCATGGTAGAGGTGGGGTTATGGTATGGGCAGGCATAAACTATGGACAACGAACACAATTGCATTTTATCGATGGCAATTTGAATGCCCAGAGATCCTGAGGCCCATTGTCATTCCATTCATCCGCCGTCATCTCCTCATGTTTCGGCCTGATAATGCACAGCCCCATGTGGCTTGGATCTCTATGATTCCTGTAAGCTGAAAATGTCCCAGTTCTTCCAAAAATATAAACACAACATGTAAAGTATTGGTCCTATGTTTAATGACCTGCAAAAAAAAACATTTTCCATAAGCACAAAAAGCTTATTTCTATAGAACTTTGTGCACAATTTTTTTACATCCGTGTTAGTGAGGAGTATTTCTGTCTGTTATAAAGCCCTTTTGTGGGGAAAAACTCATTCTGATTGGCTGGGCCTGGTGCCTTACATTTCACCGGGTAGTGTCGGGGGCGGCTAGCGCGCCGCTTCTCCCTAAGTAGTTAAAGGACAGGTATGACGAGTGTGTTTCATTTGGTGACCTCAGAGAGGACAGCAAACACACATAACTATATCTCTGAATGTGTACATTTCTCAATTATGGGGTTTGCATCTAATTATTGTATAAAATGAATGAGTAAAGATGAAACTATTTGTGAAATTATGTAATGTGATGTTAAACCTTTAATGTGAGAGAATTGTATTCCCTTTAAAGTTTAACTAAGTAATTGGCCCGCCCCCGTGAGCACAGACATGATCCGGCGTCATACAACCGCCTTTTCTATTGTTACGAATAAAACCCCCTTCTGAGGAAATCCTCTTTAGACCACAAAAACCTCAGTATAAGCTAAGGTTGTTGAATTCCTAACCATACCACGTGGAGCATTGGCTACACGGCTGGAAATGGTTAAACTCTGAGACTATCGATCCCGACAGAATAAGAGAAAATCTTAGATACTAATTACTAGTCTGCAGCTAGAAATTATGTAAACCTGGGATGAAGACCGACAACCGCCAAAACATCTATTCTATGAGAACATTTCTGAATGATACTCTGAAGTATCCATTCTAACCACAAATACTTTGATCTTCAGGGAAGCAGAGAGAGAGAGAAAGAGACTCGGATGAACTCTCCAACAGACGGACTGACAATTCCAACAGAAATCACGACGACACACTGGGCGTAAATATATATTGATTGCAATTATTCCCAAATGAGTGAGCGTTCATGTGCAAAGGATTAGCATTTCAATTAACATAATTATCAACTGTGTAGTGACTCTTTTGTCTTTTCCGCCCTTCTCAGTCCACACCCACTTCCCTTTTGTCCACCAAGCAGTCATATCAGCTTAGCCTACTTGGGAACGTCCCCTCTCATTTCCTTGTAACCATATCTACTGTTGTTTGTTTATGCATTTCTGTGATTATTTAGTTAGTTAGTAAATAAATGATTAAGCCAATTGGTGAATGGATGATTTATAGTGAAGACTGGGTTCGTGCAGATAACCAACAGTTTACGACGTTTGGAATGAGACAGACGTGAGGTAAATAATAATTCATTAATAAGAAGACTAATTGATCAGATATTACAATGATTTATATTAGGAAAAGTATAACTTTGTAATCTGAAGATTTTCCTTGGTGCCCCGACGTCCTAGTTAATTACATTTACATGATTAGTTTAATCACGTAATAATAATTACAGAGAATTGATTTGATAAAATAACAGTCTTCACTTTTAATGATGCCAAAGACACAACACCGGTCATGTGAAATCCATAGACTAGGGCCTAATGGATTTATTTAAATTGACTCATTTCCTTATATGAATTGTAACTCAGTAAAATCGTTGAAAATGTTGCATGTTGCGTTTATATTTTTGTTCAGTGTAGTAAAAGTATGTAATATATTAAAAGTTTGATGTAATATATTAACATTATGATGTTTTTTTATCCAGTTACTTTCAAAGAGGGAAAATGGGAGATAAAAATATCTGTTTATTTCCTTATTAGAGGAGATGAAATAAAAGCCGATAGTTAGCTTTCTATGTTCTCAGTGGTAGCACTGTGCTAACTGGCTGTGTCTTCCTATGTTCTCAGTGGTAGCACTGTGCTAACTGGCTGTGTCTTCCTATGTTCTCAGTGGTAGCACTGTGCTAACTGGCTGTGTCTTCCTATGTTCTCAGTGGTAGCACTGCGCTAACTGGCTGTGTCTTTCTATGTTCTCAGTGGTAGCACTGTGCTAACTGGCTGTGTCTTCTTATGTTCTCAGTGGTAGCACTGTGCTAACTGGCTGTGTCTTCCTATGTTCTCAGTGGTAGCACTGTGCTAACTGGCTGTGTCTTTCTATGTTCTCAGTGGTAGCACTGTGCTAACTGGCTGTGTCTTCCTATGTTCTCAGTGGTAGCACTGTGCTAACTGGCTGTGTCTTCCTATGTTCTCAGTGGTAGCACTGTGCTAACTGGCTGTCTTTCTATGGGCGATGTGCTAAATATCCCTTTGTGTATGTGTGTGTGTGTGTGTGCGTGCGTGTGTGTGCATATGGCAGTCTGTGTGTCTATGTGTTATATATGCCTCTTACATGCGAATGAGCAGCAAGCTCTCCTCAGTTCCACTCTCATACTCAATGAGACCAATAGCTACAGACTGGCTTCGAAAATAAAACCCTGTGTGTGTCATGTGTTTTTGTTTATAGAGTAATAATGCCTTCCAATTATATAGTGCTTTTCCAAGTGCTCAAATCACTTTGCATTGTGTGGCGGTAATAACCTGGTCCACCATCCTCCAATCAGAGTTGTCACTCACTACTATACCTGTGCTAATGTGTTAAGTGTGACATTACATTGCAGTTGACTATGCTGCCAGGGCTAATTAAACAGTATGGATGCCAGTAGAGACATTCATGAAAATGTTCGAGGCCCTGGTCGTCCTATCAGCCAGATCTCAGAGATGTTCGGCCTTACCTCATCTCTGTCTCTGCTGTCATGAAGTCAAGTGACACCTGTGGATCCCATGGAAGTGACGCGTGAGGACACATCCTATTTTCACCAACCCCTCCACATCCCACCATGGCTTGGGGTTGTGTGTGTGTGTGTGTGTGTGTGTGTTGGTCCCACCATGAGGTGGTGGCTTGGAGTTCTGAGTGTGTGTGTGTGTGTTGGGTTCAAACTTGCAGGATGCAGGAATGCCTTACCCCTGCACCCCCTCCCTCCCAGATTGTCTTGTGCATGAAGGGGGTGGCCAGTTGCTGGTAGATATTTCTGTGCCTGAACCCCCCACCCCTACCTCGCCCCAGACCACTCCTGTGACAGTGGGGAGAGTGTGTGCAGCAGGCACCTTCAATCAGCACCCCAAAATAGCACAGGGGGAGGGATCCACGCCACTGTCAGTTTCCCGACTGTCTTGTCCAGCCCATTTCTGTCCTCAGCAGCCCACAGACAGAGTAGAGAGGAGCCAGGATAAGACCACTGTTGGACAATACACAGCAAAGTGGCTGTGGAAGAAGAATCGTAGCTTGGAATATATTGCAACACTAGGAATAGACACACATACCTAAAGTGTCTAAGTGGACCCAGCATAGACACACACACTCCGACTACGGGAAAGTACAGTGTTTGATTTCTCAGAGGAAAACACACAGGGCTAGTTGATCGGCCCGAGGGTCTCCATACAGTGACAGTGGCCAGTACAGCACCATGAAGCTGAGTGTGGCTCTGTTCTTCGCGGGGCTGTTTGGGGCTCTGGCGGCCTTGTTTGTCCTCCTCTCCTTCGGGACGGATTACTGGCTCCTGGCTTCGGAGACATGTGACAAAGAAACTAACGGAACTATGGGACATTGGGCCGTCGCCATAGAGGTAAGGAACACTTTATCCCTACCTATATGTACAGTGGGGCAAAAAAGTATTTAGTCAGCCACCAATAGTGCAAGTTCTCCAACTTAATAAGATGAGAGAGGCCTGTAATTTTCATCATAGGTACACTTCAACTATGACAGACGAAATGAGAAAAAGAAATCCAGAAAATCACATTGTAGGATTTTTTATTTATTTATTTGCAAATTATGGTGGAAAATAAGTATTTGGTCAATAACAAAAGTTTATCTCAATACTTTGTTATATACCCTTTGTTGGCAATGACAGAGGTCAAACGTTTTCTGTAAGTCTTCACAAGGTTTTCACACACTGTTGCTGGTATTTTGGCCCATTCCTCCATGCAGATCTCCTCTAGAGCAGTGATGTTTTGGGGCTGTCGCTGGGCAACACGGACTTTCAACTCCCTCCAAAGATTTTCTATGGGGTTGAGATCTGGAGACTGGCTAGGCCACTCCAGGACCTTGAAATGCTTCTTACGAAGCCACTCCTTCGTTGCCCGGGCGGTGTGTTTGGGATCATTGTCATGCTGAAAGACCCAGCCACGTTTCATCTTCAATGCCCTTGCTGATGGAAGGAGGTTTTCACTCAAAATCTCACGATACATGGCCCCATTCATTCTTTCCTTTACACGGATCAGTCGTCCTGGTCCCTTTGCAGAAAAACAGCCCCAAAGCATGATGTTTCCACCCCCATGCTTCACAGTAGGTATGGTGTTCTTTGGATGCAACTCAGCATTCTTTGTCCTCCAAACACGACGAGTTGAGTTTTTACCAAAAAGTTCTATTTTGGTTTCATCTGACCATATGACATTCTCCCAATCCTCATCTGGATCATCCAAATGCTCTCTAGCAAACTTCAGACGGGCCTGAACATGTACTGGCTTAAGCAGGGGGACACGTCTGGCACTGCAGGATTTGAGTCCCTGGCGGCGTAGTGTGTTACTGATGGTAGGCTTTGTTACTTTGGTCCCAGCTCTCTGCAGGTCATTCACTAGGTCCCCCCGTGTGGTTCTGGGATTTTTGCTCACCGTTCTTGTGATCATTTTGACCCCACGGGGTGAGATCTTGCGTGGAGCCCCAGATCGAGGAAGATTATCAGTGGTCTTGTATGTCTTC
>QNTS01002312.1:178563-211763 GCA_003317085.1 Hucho hucho | reverse complement strand
CCATTACCATAATTTCATAAGCCTCCACGGTTCACACATAACACATTTCACAGCGAAAACAAATCAATTACCTTTTGAAGAACTTCTGCTGAGGGCTTCATAAGTGTCCAACGAAGACAATCCATGGTTCTTTTGTTAGAAAAAGTAATGTATTATATCCATAAATCTCCGTTTGGTTGGCGCGTTATAATCAGAAAAAACAGCGTCGACTCCTCCATTGAAACGTGAAGAGAACTCGTTCAACCTATACCTATAAACTTGTCCAAGAACAATCAAACATAATTGTAAATGTATCCTTAGGAACACTTTAATGTATAAATAGCATAATATTTCAACCCGGAATATAAACTGGGCGATAAGAAAGGAAAAAAACACAGCGCGTGCAAGCCATGAACGCGCATTTACTTGAAAGGACATCTATGGGGACACTTCCTGATTCCTCTTCTTCTCTGCTCTAAAAGCAGCTAAGAAGAATCAAATCACTTTCTCGAGACTGTTGACATCCAGAGGAAGCAATAGGTACTGCATTCATATGCCCTTATAAGGGCATTTTCATAAGGGAGGGGTTCCAAATGAGGCAATGTGTCAAAACCACTTTTTCCAGGACAGAAATTCCTCGGGGTTTCGCCTGCCATATCCGTTCTGTTTTACTCACAGACAAAATGTTAACACTTTTAGAAAATTCAGAGTGGTTCCTATCCAATGGTACTAACTATGTGCATATCCTATTTTCTGGGCCTGAATGGGAGGCATTTTACTTTGGGCACGCCAGGGTCTCCAAAACGGTCACCTCGTGCGCTGCTCCCTAAGAAGTGAAGATACTTCTCCTCACACGTAGAGTTTTTTCAGAAGAGACCGTTGTGTCGTAACGGAGACAGGGTATGGTGGATGAGTTAATTTCGGGCGTGAGTTTATGGCCGCACCCACCATCCTCGGAAAATAGCCACGGTGGGGCAAATGACCACCCTACACACCCAATTGTCTGGACACCCCCCGCCGTTCCAATCGCTGGGTTCCCCCTGCATCCTCTTGATATTGCCCCGATGTCTGGACACCCCCCGGAGAAAGCCGGTGATTGGAACGGCGCCGTTCCAATCGATGGCTTCCCCCTTTCATCCTCCTGATATTGCCCCGATGTCTGGACACCCCCTCTGGAGAAATCCATGTGTTTTTCAGGCGCCTATGCAGACACGCAAGCACACGCACGCACACACACACACCCGCACATCTTTCGGTGTTATTCGTTCTTTCATTCTGTTCGTGTTGAAACAGTCACGGAAATATGGCGCGAGAGAAATATAGGCTTCCATTCATTAAGTAAGTTACATTTTTTTAAATCCTTTATTTAATTCTAAGTCTTACAGCCATTTGTAAACACGTTATAATTATAATTTTTTTTTAACTATTCCTCTTCTTGCAGAAAAAGACCAGTGGGAGAGCCTCTATCATTAACCAACATGGGCGACCGTTTCCAATTCATCGTATTCAGACTGTGACCGGTTCAGACGTTGCCTTTTAATGCCGCCATCCAGGTGTCGTATATTTTCATTTCCCGGATAGATCAGCATGGTTGTCTTCAAGCCTGTAGTCCACTCCTAAAGTCTGGTCTGTATATATCCTTCGGCTACGGTATAGAGCTTCACACTACAGGCCGGGTAATCAAACAGATAACCCCATAGTTGCCCATTAGACATCAACACTTGATCTTTCAGCTCAGTTGCGGGTGGTATTTGGGTTTTATACATATTTAGAAAACGCTTTTTTGGCGCATCGTATATTGTTGCTTTATACGCTGTCCTTTCTCTATGTTTTAACCGAGGTCCTGCTTCAGTTGTTACGGTCATCACGTGTGTGTCGGTGATCACAAAATCCATGTTTAATTTCTATAGTGTTCTGGGGTTTATCTCTGAGTTAGCGGGTAGTGTTGACAGCACTACTTATAGGCTGCCTAATACCCCGGACAATTACTGTTTCAGAAACACATTCCCCAGTTCAAAGAGGTCACTTAAATCACCTTGACAGCTTTAATGTAAACACAGGCTTTACCCTTCTGGACAGGACGTATGGGCATAAGCACTCACTCGAGCATGGGGGTGGTGGTGGGGGGGCATCCTCTTTGATATGTTCAAACACCTTCCCCAGTTCAAAGAGGTCACTTCAATCACCTTGACATCTTTAATGTAAACACAGGAATATCTTCAAAATGACATATCTACAGGACCATAAATCTACAAACGCATCACTTCAAAGAGACAGATGTACAGGACCATAAAACTACAAACACATCACTTCAAAGGGACAGATGTACACATAGGATCATAAACCCCCTCCCCCTACCGTGGGAACTTCCGGACCGGATGTACACCCCCGGGGGGCCATAAAAAAGCCATAAATCACACGATTGACTGATGCTGTCTACTTTATTCTCTCTCTCATGGTTCTAACAATGATTGACATTCGTCTCATCCAGTCTACAGAGGCTTCTGGAGTATCTTCATGCTAATTGGTGTGGCTGCCGTCGTAATGGGCGGGTTTTTTATCATCTGTGGAGCCCCATTCGCCAGTCACCGTCTATATAAGGCTGGGGGCGGCCTCTTCCTGATGTCCGGTGAGTCATTGGCTGATAACATCATACATTTCAGGATGTACAACATAGTATAGGATTGAGCTAAACAGTTTCCCTCTGTTGAACGGATGTACGAAGATGAAAATCTCATGAATACCATCCCTAATACAAATACCTGCTGCAGCCAGTCTGATACGGTCTCTCTCTCTCTCTCTCTCTCTCTCTCTCTCTCTCTCTCTCTCTCTCTCTCTCTCACACACACACACACACACCTCTTCAACCTTGCCTATCTCCCCCTCCCCTCCCTTCCCTCAGCTCTGTTCCTGCTGGGTGTGGTGGGGATGTCTGTGCTGTGGATGGAGGTGATGGATGTGGTGCAGGTCTACGTGGACCACCAGCGCTCCTCTTTGTGCCCCACCTTCGACCTCACCATCCACTACGGCCTGTCCTTCTTCTTTGCCCCCGTCGGCATCTCCTTCTGCCTTCTGGCCGGACTCCTCTTCCTCCTCATTGGCCGGTCCGTACAGATGCAGTATTACTGATTGGTGTTGCCGTGACGATAGGGGGAGGCTTCCGAAACTCTGCAACAGGTTTGGGGCCAATTCCATTTCCATTCCTTTAATTCAGGAAGTCAACTGAAATTCCAATTCCACATTCCTCTCATAGAGAAGCATTGAGGTACATTTGAATTGGAATTGGAATTTCAGTTTACTTCCTGAATTGACTGAATTGACAAATAATTGACCCCAACCCTGCTCTGTAACTTCAAGAATGTGTTGAAGATCTCTGTGTTCTGTCAATCATCCACCAATAGAATGGGACTTCTTTGAACTCTGTGGTGTCATTGACATGTTTCAGTCACTGCCAGTGTTATACAGAGTTCCATCTAAAGTGGAGTTCATTACTGATTATTTGTTTTTAAATGACACCCTATACCGCCATATTAGTGCACTACTTTTCACCAAAGCCTCTATAGGGAATAGGGCACTATTTGAGACACAGCCAAGTCCTAAATTCCCCATCACTAAATGCTCTTCACCTGACACATACAGTACTGGGAGACACAGGATTGGATGGTTGAACCGCGGCAGCGGATGTTGGTGATTTGCTTATGTAGGCTGTCTGCAGTCACATGTCAGATGTTTCCGTAGCAGCAAGTAGGAAATGATGATGGTAAGGAATCAGGAAGAGTGTTTTGTTTGTGAGTTCTTTCTCTTTGTATTGGTATCCTTAGTTAAATGGTTTTCCGAAGGCTGCTACTGAGTGTGTTGAGGTGTGCTTTAACATAAATGAAGGGCGAACAAGTCACTTTATATGCTGTTCATGTATAGATGTTGTTACCACTTTATAAATGGAAAACGTGTCAATTATTAACACATTTTGAGAGGAAATGTGAATGCCTCACCGAGATATAATCAGGCTGCGTGAAGAGCTCTGGTCAAAATGTACTTGTTTGCTTTTTAAACACACTGAACAAAAATATAAACTCAGCATGCAACAATTTCTAAGATTTTACTGAGTTACAGTTCATATGAGGAAATCAGTAAATTGAAATAAATTCATTAGGCCCTAATTTATGGATTTCACATGACTGGGAATACAGATATGCATCTGTTGGTCACAGATACCTTTAAAAAAAAGGTAGGGGCGTGGATCAGAAACCCGATCATTTAACGAGGCACTCTGTTCACAATGTTGACATCAGAAAACCACTCACCCACACATCTGCCCGGTACAGTTTAAACTGAGATTAATCCGTGAAGAGCACACTTCTCCAGCGTGCCAGTGGCCATCGAAGGGGAGCATTTGCCCACTGAAGTCGGTTACGACGCCGAAGTGCAGTCAGGTCAAGACCCTGGTGAGTACGACGAGCATGCAGATGAGCTTCCCTGAGACGGTTTCTTCAGTTGTGCAAACCCACAGTCATCAGCTGTCCAGGTGGCTGGTTGTGAGGCCGATTGGACGTACTGCCAAATCCTGTTAAACGACGTTGGAGGTGGCTTATGGTAGAGAAATTAGCATTCAATTATCAGGCAACAGCTCTGGTTGACTTTCCTGCAGTCAGCATGCCAATTGCTTGCTCCCTTAAAACATCTGTGGCATTGTGTTGTGTGAAAAAACATTTTAGAGGGGCCTTTTATTGTCCCCAGAACAAGGCGCACCTGTGTAAGGATCATGTTGTTGAATCATCTTCTTGATATGCCACACCTGTCAGGTGGGTGGATTATCTTGGCAAAGGAGAAATGCTCACTAACAGGGATGTAAACAAATTTGTGCACAACATTTGAGAGAAAAAAGCTGTTTGTGCGTATGGAACATTTCTGGGATCTTTTATTTCAGTTCATGAAACATGGGACCAACACTTTACATGTTGCATTTATATGTGTTCAGTGTAGTAGATTATTTATCGATCAATGTAAATTACTACATATGCAGGTTAAAACACTAATAAATGGATAAAATATTATTTGTGAATGTGTTTTTTGGAGACCTTTTATTCAAAATGAAAGTGTAGTTGTTATGTTAATTACTTCAACGTTCCCATAACAAAGCCTGATTTTATGATCAAAACATCAGTGTTTTTTCTGGCTTTTACTCATTCAATCAAGGGCCATGAATTTATCACAAAGTATTGGGAAAGGGGGATACCTAGTCAGTTGTTTAACTGTCAGAATGGCTTGGTGTAGTAGTGCAAAAGAGTCAGGCGCAGGACAGCAGAGATGAGCAACACAAAGTAGTTTTACGCAAAATATTACAAAGTAGAACAAATACCAAGCACACCAAATAGACTGACATCAATTGGAACAATTACGCACACAAACATGGGGAAAACAGAGGGTTAAATAATGAACATGTAATTGGGGAATTGAAACCAGGTGTGTATAAAACAAAGACAAAACAAATGGAAAATTAAAAGTGGATCGGCAATGGCTAGAAGGCTGGCGACGTCGCCCACCGAACGCCGCCCGAATAAGGAGAGGGACCGACTTCGGCGGAAGTCGTGACATTAACTGAATGCGTTCAACTGAAATGCAGTCTTCCGCATTTAACATGGCGAGAAACTGTATGTTTTGGACGTGACACAGACAGGTCTAATCACTGTTCTCTAAACCAATATCCACATTTTATAATATTAGCTACTGCCTTTCTCTCTTTAGTGGCAGCTGTGCATTTGATTTGGCTAAGAAGATCATCATTAGAGAATATTCAAACACAGACTGTCCCCACCATGCCAAAAGCACTGGGTAAACTTAGACACAGCTAATGTTTACAATGGTTATTTGAATCTACAGGTGTGCCTCATTGAAAATACCATCTAGTCAAATGTGTGTAATGACTGTCTGTGGTATGGTCTGTTTTGGTCTGTAGTGTGTACTCTGTGTCCTATCAGAGCACCACTCTTCCCATCTAGACAGTGCTCTACTGTAGATGGATGTTCTTACCAGATAAGAACTTACTGCAGCTAACCAGATTGACCGACTCACCCGAGATATAGTGAAACTAGAAGGTGCATCGATGGACCCTTCAGACGTCAACTTTTACCATCCCGGCATTATGAACCACACCACCATGTCTCAGTGGTACAACTGTTGGGAGTGGCCCACCGGTCTGCCGTTCTACCTGGGAGTGGAGGTGTTCAACTGCCTCCTGGGTCTGGTCACCAACAGCTGGTACCTGTGGCTGGTCATGGGCGGCCCTCTGGTCCAGGTCATCAAGGAGATCTTCGCCCTCAACCTGGCCGTCATGGAGCTCCTCTACTGCCTTATTTCACCACTGACCGTCTTCAACATCCTCTTCATCAAAAGCCAGACCATCTTCCAATTCAGCGGCTACAGGTTCGGCTTGGTCAGCGCCGGCCGCCCTCTGCTCCAGTGCTTTATATGTGTGGAGCGCTACCTGGCGGTGGTCCACCCACTGCTCTTCCTGAAGTACAGGCCTCTGAGGTACAGGGTGGTGTGTGTGACTCTGGCTTGGCTGCTGTCTCTCATATTCTGTGTTGTGATCGGCTTAATAGGCGGCGTGATAGTCAACGCTGGCGTTTTCTCAATCACTCTGGCCATCGACTTCTTCTGCTGTGTTTCCATTCTGAGGGTGCTGGGCAGGTCCGGTCCGGGGGATGGAGGGAAGGAGAGACAGGGGGAGAAAGAAGAGGGAGGGAACTTGATGAAGAGAAGAGCGTCCCGTACCGTTCAGATCATTCTGCTGACTCTGCTGGTGAATTACACTCCTTCCATCATCGGAGGTGTCCTGGTACGTTGTCTCCCTGATGGTTCAGTGACAGCGTTGTGTGTCGTGGTTCCTATCACTTTGATGTTTACTGTTTTGGGGAGTTTCACTCAGCCCCTTCTCTACCTGACCAGGGCTGGAAAACTACCCTCCGTCTGTTGGAAAAGAGAGGGATGATAGCCCTACTTTGGAGGAAAGGTTGCCTGGTTAAATTGTATTTATAAACACAAACAAACAGTAACAACACTGTTTTTGAGTTACATGAATTATAGATACAGTTGCAGGACCTTAATTTGAGCCAGTTTGCTACAGCAGAAAAAGTTATTATGTGAATTATTATGTGGATTATAATTAATAAAAATAAATTGTCTGGGTTGATACATTGTTCGTTAGGGCAAATCAATTATAAAGTGGAAATTACAAATGTTAGAAGCCTTTTTAAACCTTCAATAGACTACACATTTGCATTTCCTGCTGTGCAGGAAAATTCTCAACCACAAAAGAGATTTTTATTGAACCTTTATTTAACTAGGCAAGTCAGTTAAGAACAAATTCTTATTTACAATGACGGCCTACCCCGGCCAAACCCAGACCACGCTGTGCCAATTGTGCCCCACCCTATGGGACTCCCAATCACGGCCGGTTGTGATACAGCATGTCTCATGAGAGCTTAGTTCAACTGTGTTACTCCATCAGAACCTGAATTATAAGCTTGTTTTACTCCAATGTTTGTAAATAAGGTAAATGTAAAAAAAAAATTATTGTCAAATGGTTAAAAAGATCATTTTGTATATGGATGGTCAGTCCTTGCATCCATAGCTCTGTCTATGAATTTGAGAGTGGTTACATTTCTCAGGGGTAGCGGGGTGACCGCTTCATTTAACTTGAACTGCAGATTTCCCCTTTAAACTTGATAATGTTAGCACATTGTAAGGGTTCATTTTACTTTAGATATTTGTAATACTGTATGTAATACAAATGTAATGTTAGTGTAATATCATAATTACTTTTGCAACACAAAACCTGTTAAGGAGTTGTATTTAATTTTTTTGTGATCTTTATTTTTATGTGTTTTTTGTCTGTGAGATCTTTGTGTGTGAGATCTTTGTGTGTGAGACCTTGTGCTGTGTAGGCCTATCTTGTTATTTCAAGATCAGTTGAACCAAAGTACACACATAATGCCAAACATAGAGAGAAGGCTTAACACAGTCAACTTTAAACATGTCTTTCTATCATTACTATTTAATATTCTTGGGGTCCTGTATAACTTCTTTCAAGGTCAGATATGGCAACTTCTTATATGCCTGCTTGGTCTATATGACTTCATTTGTTATGTAAATCTGTCCAAAGAAACAAATAAAAATACATGCCCCATTTTTTTGTAAAATGACAGACCCAAATACAAACTTTAAAATGTTGAGTAAATGATTTTTTTTTTTACTCAACACACTGATCTATTCATATCCTAACCACTAGAGAGCAGTGTTTAGCCTCTGCTGAGAAACAAACCATACTATTCACCTTGTATTATGGCTTATGCGTTCCCTCAGCGGGAGGATCTGTATAGAGCTCCTGTGTATGTGTAGATGAATATGAAGGTGTTCACACCTTGTCTGACAGCAGGAGGGTCATTTAACTTATTAGTGGAGGACTTGATCAGTGTCCTGTGCTGCTGATTCTCCTCAGTCTATGTTAAACAAATACCCTTCCGTACATCATAATAATGTTTACTTGTTGACTTTTAAACAAAGTGCATCCATAGATTTACCATTCCAGACAGAGTGTGACTTCTTGTAAGAACAGAGTGTGACTTCCTGTAAGAACAGAGTGGCACAGTATTACTGAGAGATTATTCAGAAAGAATTACGTTCTGGCCCTGATATTTGGGGTGAATAAAGATACGGAGACGCAATCCTTTTCTCTAGAATAAGGAAAACACACACCTGCATGGGATAGGCTCAAGCTGGTTAAACTGACTAACACTCTTGTGCAGATGCAGGTACAACCACCAATGTGTCAGCAAAATCTGCCTTTCCTCACGCAGACATTCTACAGTACCTACTTTTCTAAGAGTGTCCGGACGCCACACAAGTCACAAACCTCAATAGAGAGAAATAGTAATGGCGTCTTTTTGCAGGCACTAACTCCGCCTTGGTTCGTTGGACAAAGCCTATGGGGAAAGGAATGGCGTTTTTGGACAAAGCCTATGGGGAAAGGAATGGCGTTTTTGGACAAAGCCTATGGGGAAAGGAATGGCGTTTTTGGGTAAAGCCTATGGGGAAAGGAATGGCGTTTTTGGGTAAAGCCTATGGGGAAAGGAATGGCGTTTTTGGGTAAAGCCTATGGGGAAAGGAATGGCGTTTTTGGACAAAGCCTATGGGGAAAGGAATGGCGTTTTTGGGTAAAGCCTATGGGGAAAGGAATGGCGTTTTTGGACAAAGCCTATGGGGAAAGGAATGGCGTTTTTGGATAAACAATAAGTGACAATAAGTACTATGAGATAATCTTCATCAGCTAAAATCACTTTTTGTGAATTTTAAAGCATTTATGTCATTTAAAAAAAGCACATAAAGACTTCCTAATTCATAAAGGTCATGTTAACTGACTGATATTATCTCATAGAACAAAACATATAACATCTCCTAAGCCTGTGTTAAACTCAGACCTTATTTCCGGCCTTTATCCCAAAACCCTATTCTTGCCCCATTAATTTTCCCCATAGGGATGGCTGAAGGAACCAGATGTAACTCACTTACTGAGAGATTATAGGGAGTCAAAGACAGAGAGGACAGTAAAGATGAGTGACAAGGTTAATGGAAAGTATACAGTGTGAGATACAATTACAGTTTTTTACGATCACTTTGGCACAAATTTCAGAACCTCGATGTCATTTTTCAAAACTCACAAACGATGATCAAAATGCACATTTTTCTAAACTAACACTTTTTCCAATTGCTTGGATACAACACACATAAAGCTAAGATCATTTGTTCATTGAACTAAAATCACCTGTTCAAAATGGCACAACCTAACATCAAATTATTACCATTTCAAAATGCAATTCACACATTACATCTGAGATGACTGTCTATTCATTTCATTACAATGATCTAACTATCAATTAATACAACTGATCAAAATGATAAGTAACTGTTGCATTACTCTTAATGCATAATTTAATGGAAACTGAAGAACAATATTCCATGTTTAGATCATGAAAGTTTCAGGATAACGAGATCCATTGACACCAATTACCGTGGAACATGAACCAAGTGGACTACATTATCTATGGATGTAATATTTCATCATCATTCTTTATCAGACACTGTTTCTATGGTCTCATGTATCACTTTTCCAGACCATGTTTTCAGATTTGACAAAAATCCCAGGAGGGCAGCTGTTTCTGAGATGCTGGAACCACCATGTCTGGCACCAACAATCAAAGCACGGTCAAAGTTGCTTAGATTACTCATCTTGCCTGTTCTAATGTTTGGTCGAACAACAACTAAAGCTCTCTACTCTATATATTGAGTTGCAGGCAGCCACATGATTTGCTGTTCAAAGGAGCAGGCTATTTGCGTTAACACGCAGGTGTACCTAATAAAGTGGCCGGTGAGTGTATGTATGCAGGCCTTTGTAATTTATTTTCCAATACTGCCAACTCGTTAGTGATGATTGATTTCACATTGTGGTACGAGTGTATAGTGAAATGAGTGGTATCCACCTACAACAACACAGCGATAACATGGAGCCGGCAGGTGATCCAGGTCACAATAGAGGTCAAGCTGTGGGAGGAGGAAGACGAGGAAGACATGGTGGTCAAAGGAATGTCAGGGGACAAGCACCCCTTCTGAGAGGTGGTCATGGGCCTCGTTTGAGAGGTGTGGGGGAACGTGGTAGAGGACAAGGCCACGGACCAAGACAGCGGCAGCAACCGCAAAGAGTGTCCAATGAAATCCAAGCAATAGTTGTAGACCATGTCGTAAATCATGGCATGACAATGACTGAGGCAGCTACAATGGTTCAACCAAATCTCAGAATATCGACCGTGGCCTCAATCATCAGAACTTTCTGCAATGAGAACTGGTAAGTCTTCAGCATGCACTAAACATTAGGCTACTCTCAATTGTCAAATGATTGTATACTGCATGCCAATGTGTACCACACAGTAGGTGATGTGACTAAATGTGTTCTTACTGTAATTTTCCGTGCAGAATTGAAAATGTCTTTTTAGAGGGTGATGGAGCTGGATGCTGACAAAAACCATCAGAAATTCCTATTTTTGGATGAGGCAGGCTTCAACCTGGCCAAGACAAGGAGGAGAGGTCGGAATTTCATTGGCCAGCAGGCAGCCATCCAAGTACCTGGACAACGTGGAGCCAACATCACCATGTGTGCGGCTATATCGGAAGGTGGTGTGGTGGGAAGCAGACCTCGTATTGGATCATATAATGCAGCTCTCCTTGTAACCTTCCTTGATGAGCTAAATCAGGTCTGTAGAGCTGATGGCGTGACCTATGTCATTGTGTGGGATTATGTCAGGTTCCACCATGCTCAAATGGTGCAAGCATGGTTTCAGGCTCTCCCACAATTTACCACCCTGTTCTTACCCCCATACTCTCCTTTCCTTACTTTTTCTCCACATGGAGGTGGAAGGTATATTATGGACGCCCTCACGAACAAGCCACCCTTCTCCAGGCCATGGATGACGCATGCAATGACATCACGGCAGACCAGTGTCAGGCCTGGATTCGCCATGCCTGAAGATTCTTCCCAAGATGTTTGGCTAATGAAAACATCCATTGTGATGTGGATGAGAACCTGTGGCCAAATCCACAAGACAGGGTTGATGGAAATATAGAAGTACAGTAATCAATCCTTTGTTCTGATTTTTACAGTAACCCAGGTGAGGAACACTGCAGTTGATGTTTTACTGTAGTTTTTTTCTTTTTTGTAGCTAATTATTTTTGCTTTGATTCAAAGAAACCTATGTTGTGATTTTATTGTATTTCATCAATACATTTCAGATTTTGTTCAATGATTTAACTGTGTCTGTAGTATTCTCTCTACTAGTCCTTTTACAGTGATGTATTTACATGTAGTACCATAATGAAACATGTATCACATATTGCTCACACAATATTTAATTATTGTATGAGCAACTACACAGTGAAACTATCGGTATCTATTGTGTGAGAGATCTAAATTAATGTTCCTATGGTATTTCGTGATAAATGAGTTATTTGAACCAATGATTCTGCAAGTGCAAGGTTTTTTTAAAGATATGAATGTACAATGCAATGTTTTGAACATTGGACAGCCTGTGTTACAAGTGATGACCGTTTAGAGTTTTTGTGTCTAGAGTTTTGAAAAATGACCACAAGGTTCTGAAATTAGTGCCAAAGTGATTGTAAAAATCTGTAAAACGTGATATGGAGACCAAAATGATTGTCCTGAGTTTTATACAGAACCTTCTGTGCATGGTATCTCTTGGTAAAGTTAATCTTTATCTTAATGTGATTTCCTAGTTTAAATGAAAGTTAAATAGAAAAGATAACATAACCATAAAGTTCTCTATCTCCTTTTCTCCGAGGTGTGTTTGTGTGTGCATACATGCCAGTGTGTGTGTGTGCGTGCATATGTGTGTGTGTGTGTGTGTCAGTGTGTGTGTGTGTACATATGTGTGTGTGTGTGTGTGTCTGTCTGTCTGTGTGTTTGTGTGTGTCAGTGTGTGTGTCAGAGTGTGCATGTGTGTGTATGTGTGTGCTGCAGGTGCTAGGCCGATTCCTCCACAACCATGCCTAGCGGACAGTAATGCCATCGGAGCGGGGACCAGCTGAATTCAGCTCTGTTCTGCATGGTTGCCCATGATAATTGTGTGATGATAGCGAGCGAGGGAGAAGGAATATAATTTCCACCTCGAGATTCCTAAACAAATACCTGTGCTCAGCAAATGGATGGAGGGAAGAAGGGTGGAGGAGAGGAGTAGAGGGGATGGCAGGTTGAGGGGAGGAGGTAAGAGGGAGGAAGGGGTAAGGTGAGGAGCTGAGGGTGAGTGGATAAGATGTGAGGTGGTGAGGGGAAAATGGGGTGAAGGGATGAGGAGGAGATGGAACGAAGGGGGTGAGAAAGTGAAGGGTAGAGGTGTCAAGAGATAAAAAACTATAAAGGAGGAAAATAGGGGAGAGAGGGGAAGGGGGGAACAGTAGCCTAGTGGTACATTAAACTGTCAACGTTGTTAGACTGCTGCTTGACCAATGGGGATTCATTGAGGTGAAGTTAAAGATTCTCCGATGTATTCTGAATAGTTCAAACAGACTCAAATATGTAACTTCTGCATTTATTTGAACATCTTTAGGAAAGTTTTAAGTTAATAAAAAAGTAAAATGCTATTTCCCGGCGTGTACTATCACCTCCCGGCTCATCCAGGCCTCTTGAACCAGATTATCATCCTAATGTCTCGTAATCCCAGAAGACATTAACCTCTTATTTCATTGAAGTCTGATGACTTTCCCCTCACAGACACAGGATGCATTTGAATTGCATGAACAAGATGGCACGTCCTGTTACACGCTGTACTCTTCTTCAGAGATAGTTTTACATAATGTCCCATTCCATTTGAAATAATGAATAGACAATGGGCCTATGTTAATGTGAGAATTTACAGTTCAGAACACAGGGTCGTATAATTACTACGACTCATAACTCAGGGGCATTCAGGCAGGGCTGGTGGTCCTTCACTTGCCGGCTACCCAAACTCCAGGCAAAAGCCACGCCACGCCCACTTACATTAGTTTCTTCTCCACAATGAGGCTGAATTTGAGTACCTCCCCAACGATTTCTAGAACGCAAACACATTGTAACCGTTCTGATTGGTCCAAGAAACCGATGTGTTGGGCCAGAGCCAGAACACAGGTGGGTAAGGCAGTGTTTTGAAAATGTGTCATTGGACTGAAGGATGTAGCGAACGATAGAGCACTGGAAGATTCAGTTTGAGTCGTCAGGCAAGTCCTTCATGGTGGTACAAAACGTGTAACATTTCAGCAGTCCGGTGAGAACACAAACTATATTTTACTTTCCAAGTATTAATATAAAAGCTATTTTAAACATGGAAAACATACATTTTTCATGATGCTGCCAATGCCAATGCTGCTAACACATTGTATTAGATAATTATATAAAAAAAAAAAACACCTCTTCACCAACTCAAGGCCTCTCTCTTCAAAGGAAACTAATGTCTTATATAATAACCTCTCCGAAGTTCCTTTTAATCTGCTGCCAAAATGGACATGTAGGCCAACACTGCATCTACATGTTTAATGGAGTGAGCTCCATTTAGTTAATGACGGTTCCATTTTGTTCTCTTTATATTTTTTACCATAATCTCAGAAAGGTTTGTCTGTCTGCTGAGCCAATCTGCATAGTAGTAGTGCCAGTAGTTGTAGTACCACCATTAGCAGTAGTAGTAGCAGTGTCACCAGTAGTAGTACCAGTAGCAGTATTAATATTACCAGTAGTAGTAGTAGTAGTAGTAACAGTAGTAGTAGTAGTAGTAGTAGTAGTAGTAGTAGTAGTAGTAGTAGTAGTAGTAGTAGTAGTAGTAGTAGTAGTAGTAGTAGTAGTAGTAGTAGTAGTAGTAGTAGTAGTAGTAGTAGTAGTAGTAGTAGTAGTAGTAGTAGTAGTAGTAGTAGTAGTAGTAGTAGTAGTAGTAGTAGTAGTAGTAGTAGTAGTAGTAATAGTAGTAGTAGTAGTAGTAGTAGTAGTATTAGTAGTAGTAGTAGTAGTAGTAGTAGTACTAGTAGTAGTAGTAGTAGTAGTAGTAGTAGTAATAGTAGTAGTAGTAGTAGTAGTAGTAGTATTAGTAGTAGTAGTAGTAGTAGTAGTAGTACTAGTAGTAGTAGTAGTAGTAGTAGTAGTAGTAATAGTAGTAGTAGTAGTAGTAGTAGTAGTATTAGTAGTAGTAGTAGTAGTAGTAGTAGTACTAGTAGTAGTAGTAGTAGTAGTAGTAGTAGTAATANACCTGTTTGAACTTGTTATCAGTATAAAAGACACCTGTCCACAACCTCAAACAGTCACACTCCAAACTCCACTATGGCCAAGACCAAAGAGCTGTCAAAGGACACCAGAAACAAAATTGTAGACCTGCACCAGGTTGGGAAGACTGAATCTGCAATAGGTAAGCAGCTTGGTTTGAAGAAATCAACTGTGGGAGCAATTATTAGGAAATGGAAGACATACAAGACCACTGATAATCTTCCTCGATCTGGGGCTCCACGCAAGATCTCACCCCGTGGGGTCAAAATGATCACAAGAACGGTGAGCAAAAATCCCAGAACCACACGGGGGGACCTAGTGAATGACCTGCAGAGAGCTGGGACCAAAGTAACAAAGCCTACCATCAGTAACACACTACGCCGCCAGGGACTCAAATCCTGCAGTGCCAGACGTGTCCCCCTGCTTAAGCCAGTACATGTTCAGGCCCGTCTGAAGTTTGCTAGAGAGCATTTGGATGATCCAGATGAGGATTGGGAGAATGTCATATGGTCAGATGAAACCAAAATAGAACTTTTTGGTAAAAACTCAACTCGTCGTGTTTGGAGGACAAAGAATGCTGAGTTGCATCCAAAGAACACCATACCTACTGTGAAGCATGGGGGTGGAAACATCATGCTTTGGGGCTGTTTTTCTGCAAAGGGACCAGGACGACTGATCCGTGTAAAGGAAAGAATGAATGGGGCCATGTATCGTGAGATTTTGAGTGAAAACCTCCTTCCATCAGCATGGGCATTGAAGATGAAACGTGGCTGGGTCTTTCAGCATGACAATGATCCCAAACACACCGCCCGGGCAACGAAGGAGTGGCTTCGTAAGAAGCATTTCAAGGTCCTGGAGTGGCCTAGCCAGTCTCCAGATCTCAACCCCATAGAAAATCTTTGGAGGGAGTTGAAAGTCCGTGTTGCCCAGCGACAGCCCCAAAACATCACTGCTCTAGAGGAGATCTGCATGGAGGAATGGGCCAAAATACCAGCAACAGTGTGTGAAAACCTTGTGAAGACTTACAGAAAACGTTTGACCTCTGTCATTGCCAACAAAGGGTATATAACAAAGTATTGAGATAAACTTTTGTTATTGACCAAATACTTATTTTCCACCATAATTTGCAAATAAATAAATAAAAAATCCTACAATGTGATTTTCTGGATTTCTTTTTCTCATTTCGTCTGTCATAGTTGAAGTGTACCTATGATGAAAATTACAGGCCTCTCTCATCTTTTTAAGTTGGAGAACTTGCACAATTGGTGGCTGACTAAATACTTTTTTGCCCCACTGTATGTTTGACATGCTTTGTCTCTGATGGATTAACTGTGGAGTCTATTTCACAAAAGCCAATCAACCTCTCATTGCTTGCTCTCCAATGAGTCAGGACAGGGTTGCTTGTGTCTGGGAGATGAGTTCCCTGTCTCTTATGTAGTTATTTATACATTATGATATACTGTATACAGACTATACACACATCCCCTTTAATCCCACCAGGATACCATTATATATTCAATTACAGTTCCATGATGCTATTTCAACACAAGCAAAGTATATTTGGTTTTTCATCATCAAATAATATTTTTCCATTACAACACACCATCTTGTTATAAATATAGAAATGGCAAAGGTTGTCAGCAAATATTTGTAGAGTAATCTGTTAATTCTCTTTTATTAATTATCAGTAAATACATTGCCTTGTGAATCTCATCCATACAAAACATGTATTAATATAGTAGCTATGGAACAGTCCAGAATTCAGTGTTCAGATAAATCTCCTTACTTGGGCCTGAGGGACATTATTCAGTCATGATTTGGTCTTAGTTTCCCCTCCAGCAGTTATTCATGCCATTGAACCACACTCATGAATATTCAAATGACACTTAAATAAAACTATTTTATTCAGTGTTGTGGGGCTGGGGATGGGGTTGAGGGGCACAGGCTTGATGTGCTGAAGCTTAAAGGTGAAGTTTGTAACATTTTATTGATAATTTGGTGTTTGAAGATCATGATTTATAAATACCTGACATAGCCTACAGTATCTTATGTTACAACCAACCCCACAAAAAAAGTGTTTCCAAGGATGTTAAATATTGTTAATCTTTTCAACTGCTGAGAAAAATAAAACAATATTGTTTTCTCTTAATGATTTCAATTATTTTACTACTACACACATTATACAGCATAGAACATGTGAAAATATTACATATTGCAACGTCGGTCTTTCCCATCTGATGGAGGTATTTTTGTACTAGGTCCCAAACTAACTTATTTCTCATATCTCATTCCTTCAACTGTGGATCGAGCTTGTCTTCTACATATTCGAGTCGCTGAACCGTTCTTTTTGTGACTTTATAGTTTACATGCTTATTAATGCCATCTTCGAAGAGGGTGTCATCTATCATTCTCAGTGATGTCAGCTTGCGGAATTGGATAAAAAAATATATACACAGACAAACACTGTTTACCATATTTTATTACATAAATATACAATTCTAATGTGTTTATTCAGATGCATAACATTTTCTTTGTTTTGTTCTTCATGTGTATTCATAAGAGTTACTTCATATGCGACCCTAACCTCATTAGGGTAACATTTATGAAAATCCTTATGTATTATGTATCGGAATTAAACAAAACAAAACAGGCGTATTACTAATGCTTGAACTACATCAGTACAGGCATGAGAGTCACAAAGTGTGGCTAATCTAGGTGACATCTCTCTGAAGTTTGAACAACACACTCAGGCTTCTTTTATTATTTTATGGGGGGGGTCACTAACATACAGTACAGTACAGGACTGTAGAACAGAACTGGCCCACTGGTGAATCTGAAAATAATATCACTTGAGGAAATCCCTATGAGCAAGGTTCTTTTTGTCTTCCCTTCACATTCCAACTCTTATAAGAAGTTGTGGGAGAGTGTCGAGGAAAAAGTGGTAGCAGACATGAGGAGAGAACAGGGACAGACTACAGGTTCACCTGAGCATCCAGATTAACTGAGGAAACCAAACCAAATAAATGATCTTCCAAAAGGAAATAATCCTGAGCATCTTCAGCAATAGCTTCCTACTGTATCATTCAGCGCAATAGACAGACAGACAGACCTGATGAGGTGAAGGTCCTTGTAGGTATTGGTTGTTGATCTTTCCTTGTTGGCTTTACTGGAGCAGTACCTAGGGGTGGTAGACAATCCACTCATTCAAGTCTTCTTCCCAGTACAATCCATTCCAATCCTGCATTGTCTCTCAAAAAGACTACAAGTGGTATCTCATCCTCGGAGCTGAAATGTTTTTATGCAGGGATCGACTTGCAAATACTACCCATGACCCTAAGTGGGATTGATATTTCTTGAAAGTAAAATATTTTATGGAATATACAGTATGTAGTTTACTGGTTTTCAATGGTAAAGCCAGATAGTATTAATTGAAGTATAATTATATCCTGAGCTTTATGTTAGTTGGGTCAATGCATAATGCAACTCATAACTGTAGATCATATATGAAAATGTTCATATATTAATTTAGACATTTGGATAGTTGTTTAGTTAAGACTTTTTGCAACTCACAAGATGTACCATTAAATCTCTCTCTGGTGAATTCGCAGATCTTTCTCGTTTTTGAGTTTCATAATTTTAACAGAATATACTCAAAGTGCCTTGGAGTTTTTCAATGTATTGCAAGAGGGCCATTGTTTCAAAGAGCACACGTTCTACCTGATTCGAACAATGGAAAATAATTCATAACCACTCCAAACAACAACTATTTGTCCTCCTCGCTTTTACAAACTTTTACAGAGAACTTCTATCCAGACAAGCCATCTATTTCCAAGATGGCGTAGCAGTGCAGACGTGTTTTTGTTCGTCCCCTCGTGTACTTTGTATTTTTCGTCTTTTTTGTGTATATTTAAATTTTATTTTCAATCTCTTTTCCATTTTTATATTAAATATACCTTCCGGTAACCTGCCTCATCCATTGTGTTACCTAACCGCTATTTTTTAAAACCTTTTTAGACTGAATTCCATAGGGAGCAAGCGAGCTAACCGGCTATTTCAGTAACTGTTAGCCACCGCTAGTGGCCTTTAACTTACTGCACAGACACCAGCCTTTTTTAGCCCGGATAATACTTGCCAGCCTACCACCATCGGACTGTTTCTCCACCACAACGCCGGATCCCTGCCGTAAACCCTGGACCACTACACCTGATCTCCACAGCTAGCTAGCTGCCACCGAGTGGCTAACGCCCCTGCCCCGGAGCCAACTCCAGCTAGCCACGACCCAGGCGCATCTCCCGGCTAGCAACAATAATACCTCTCTCGCCATCTGGCTTGGTTCCCTCTCGTCACGACGCCCCGTCGTACCACCTCGACTGGTCTGCGGACGATTACTCCATCCGCTCTGCCTGCAACCGGCCTCCGTCGGACGTCGGAGCAGACGGTTCTACCAACCCCGGCCTGCTAACTCTTAACTTTAAACGCCGTGTCTCCTGCGTGCCGGCGTAGTAACGACTACCTCGCGGCTTCCCTGCCCCATCTACTGCTGTTCACTGGACCCTATGATCACTCGGTTACATAGCTGATGCCTGCAGGACTATTCATTAATCACGGTACTCCATTCTGTTTATTTTTATTTATTTATTTTATTTATCTGTCGGCCCCAGCCGTGTACTCAGGCCCTGTGTGTTGCTAACCAACCCTCTGCCCATTCATCGCCAGTTTTACCTGTTGTTGTTGTCTTAGCTGACTAGCCTTGCGGTCTTACTCGTTGTTGTCCTAGCTAGCTCTCCCAACCAACACCTGTGTTTGCTTTATGCCTTGCTTTATGTCTCTCTCAAGTGTCAATATGCCCTGTTTACTGTTGTTTAGGGTAGTTATCATTGTGTTAGTTTACAGTGGAGCCCCTAGGCCCACTATTCATGCCTCAGATTCCTCCTTTGTCCCACCTCCCATACATGCGGTGACCTCACCCAGCATTACCAGCACCTCCAGAGATGCAACCACTCTTATCATCACTCGGTGCCTGGGCTTACCTTCACTGTACTCTCACCCCACCATACCCCTGTCTGCACATTATACCCTGAAACTATTCTACCACGCCCAGAAATCTGCTCCTTTTATTCTCTGTTCCCAACGCACTAGACGTCCTGTTCTGATAGCCTTTAGCCGTACCCTCATCCTGCTCCTCCTCTGTTCCTCGGGTGATGTGGAGGTAAACCCAGGCCCTGTAGCCCCCAGCCCAACACCTATTCCCAGGCCCCAGGCACTCTCTTTTGTTGACTTCTGTAACCGTAAAAGCCTTGGTTTCATGCATGTTAACATCAGAAGCCTCCTCCCTAAGTTTGTTTTACTCACTGCTTTAGCACACTCCGCCAACCCTGATGTCCTGGCCGTGTCTGAATCCTGGCTTAGGAAGGCCACCAAAAATTCTGAGATTTCCATACCCAACTACAACATTTTCCGCCAAGATAGAACTGCCAAAGGGGGAGGAGTTGCAATCTATTGCAGAGATAGCCTGCATAGTTCTGTCATACTTTCCAGATCTATGCCCAAACAGTTCGAACTTCTAATTCTAAAAATTAATCTCTCCAGAAATAAGTCTCTCACTGTTGCCGCCTGCTATAGACCACCCTCAGCTCCCAGCTGTGCCCTGGACTCCATATGTGAATTGATTGCCCCCCATCTATCTTCAGAGTTCGTTCTGTTAGGTGACCTAAACTGGGATATGCTTAACACCCCGGCAGTCCTACAATCTAAGCTAGATGCCCTCAATCTCACACAAATCATCAAGGAACCCACCAGGTACAATCCTAAATCTGTAAACATGGGCACCCTCATAGACATTATCCTGACCAACTTGCCCTCCAAATACACCTCTGCTGTTTTCAATCAGGATCTCAGCGACCACTGCCTCATTGCCTGCATCCGCTATGGGCCCGCGGTCAAACGACCACCCCTTATCACTGTCAAACGCTCCCTAAAACACTTCTGCGAGCAGGCCTTTCTAATCGACCTGGCCCGGGTATCCTGGCAGGATATTGACCTCATTCCGTCAGTCGAGGATGCCTGGTCGTTCTTTAAAAGCAACTTCCTCACCATCTTAAATAAGCATGCCCCTTTCAAAAGATGTAGGACTAAGAACAGATACAGCCCTTGGTTCACTCCAGACCTGACTGCCCTTGACCAGCACAAGAACATCCTGTGGCGGACTGCTATTGCATCGAATAGTCCCCGCGATATGCAACTGTTCAGGGAAGTCAGGAACCAATACACGCAATCANTGGCCCTCGCTACACACTCGTCGCCAGACCCACTGGCTCCAGGTCGTCTACAAGTCCCTGCTAGGTAAAGCCCCACCTTATCTCAGCTCGCTGGTAACCATAGCAGCACCCACCCGTAGCACTCGCTCCAGCAGGTATATCTCACTGGCCACCCCCAAAGCCAATTCCTCTTTTGGCCGCCTTTCCTTCCAGTTCTCTGCTGCCAATGACTGGAACGAACTACAAAAATCGTTGAAACTGGAGACACTTATCTCCCTCACTAGTTTCAAGCACCAGCTGTCAGAGCAGCTCACAGATCACTGCACCTGTACATAGCCCAACCAACTACCTCATCCCCTACCATAGTCATGTATTTATCTTGCTCCTTTGCACCCCAGTATTTTTACTTTGCACATTCATCTACTGCACATTTACCATTCCAGTGTTAAATTGCTATACTGTAGTTACTTTGCCACCATGGCCTATTTATTGCCTTACCTTCCTTATCCTACCTCATTTGCACATTGTATATAGATTTGTTTTTTCTACTGTATTATTGACTGTATGTTTGTTTCACTCCATGTGTACCTCTGTGTTGTTGTATGTGTCGAACTGCTTTGCTTTATCTTGGCCAGGTCGTAGTTGTAAATGAGAACTTGTTCTCAACTTGCCTACCTGGTTAAATAAAGGTGAAATAAAAAATTAATAAAATAGGAGGCCATGCAGGAAAGCCGGTCAGCTGCCAGTGGGGATGCATGTGTTAAGGATTTGTGAACATTTTTGCATTGATAAATAAACATTATTTTACGCTATTTCCATTATTTAAAAGATCTGTCAGGTCTCGTTAGAAGTTCCCGTTCACCATCGTGGTTGATTGGATCCATTGCTCTCAGGGTAAATAATATTTAATTAACACACTGAATGAAATGAATAATCACCAAGTCAATGTCCTAACAGCCACCAGGCAGCAGTGCATTGTGATTCATATGTGCATACAAAATTCTCCCCTCATCCCCCTGGTATCTAGCTGGAGGAATAACAATGTATGAATAGTTACCTCCTGCTGTATTCCTCACCTTACAGTAAACTTGTTCTGACCAGTTTATGGATATAATATATACAGGTGTGTCTTATTGAAGAGTGTGTTGATGTTTGTGTGAGTGTGTGTAGTTGTCTATCAGAGAAGGCATATGTTTTTGTCGGTGTGTCCAGGTGAATAGAATGTGTGTATACATCTGGCTGTGTCCACCCTTCTCCCTGCCCCACAATGACCGTCTCCTCACACACTCAGAACTCGTTGACATGACAACACCTGCCCAATTGAACGTTGGACACCTGCTTGTTGGCATGGTGACATCTGTGCCTCTGGGACGGGCCAGGGGGCATCTGCTCGACAGAGAGGAGAGGGGTGAATGGGTTGCCCTTGGCAACTGTGTTCTGAACAGACCCTGGCATGGGCACAAGGCATCATGGGTAGAGAAGCAGGGAGCTCAGTGTGAGGGAGAAAGGTTTTGGCTTCCTGCTCCTCCTGGCACACCTAGGATGCATCCCAAATGGCATCCTATTCCCTGTAGGGTGCACTATACTTGACCAAGTTCCATAGGGTGCTGTTCAAAATGAGTGCATAGGGTCCCATTTCAGGCACACCCAAGACTTTTAATTTCATTAGGGTATCTCTTTCTCCATTGTTCTTGTCTCCTGGCCCCTGCTCTGTCTATGTCTGGCATATGTACACAGAAAAGCCAAAATTTGTCAGGGCATGGACTCTACAAGGTGTTGAAAGCATTCCAGGGATGCTGGCTCATGTTGACTCCAATCCTTCCCAGAGTTGTGTCAAGTTGGCTGGATGTCATTTAGGTGTTGGACCATTCTTGATACACACAGGAAACTGTTGAGTGTGAAAAATCCAGCAGTAT
Organism: Hucho hucho; assembly: GCA_003317085.1. Classification (NCBI taxonomy): domain Eukaryota; kingdom Metazoa; phylum Chordata; class Actinopteri; order Salmoniformes; family Salmonidae; genus Hucho; species Hucho hucho. The sequence continues at coordinate 188,763 of QNTS01002312.1, read as the reverse complement.
TGCAATTCTTGACTCAAACCAGTGCACCTGGTACCTACTACAATACCCTGTTTAAAGGCACATATATGTTTTGTCATGCCCATTCACCCTCTGAATGGCACACATACAGTACACAATCCATGTCTCAATTTCTCAAAGCTTAAAAATCCTTCTTTAACCTGTCTCCTCCCCTTCATCTAAACTGATTGAAGTGGATTTAACAAGTGACATCAATAAGGGATCATAGCTTTCACCTGGATTCACCTGGTCAGCAGTAGAGGTGCATGGGTAAAATCACTGGGGAAGCCATAACCTGTTAATTCATTTGCCTTGCAACTGTGATATACAGGCCTAAAGGCCGAGAAAAATTCAACCACACTTTTGTTTTATCACAAAACCGGAGAGCAACCTCTGTCCACAAAGCATATTGCATGCTGCCGTGTTTAGTTTCGTTTTGGTGTAGGGTTTTTTTGTTCTAGGTGTTGTATTTCTATGTTGGGGTAATGGTTCCCAATTAGAGGCAGCTGAGTGCCGTTGCCTCCAATTGGGAACCATATATATGTTTGTAGTTTTCAGAGGGGTTTTGTGGGTTATTGTTTGTTCATAGCTTTGTTGGTTTTACTAGTTATGTTCAACGTTACGATCTTCGTTCGGTTTTTTTTTCCCAGTTACGTTATTTAATAAAGAATGTATACTGGATACCTCGCTGCGCCTCGGTCCGTCACTCAGGAAGATCGTGACAGAATAACCCACCACAAAAGGACCAAGCAGCGATGTCAAAAGGAGTCCTGGACATGGGAGGAGATATTGGCTGGTAAGGGGCCTTGGAGGAAAACGACGGAGCATCGTCACCCCAAGAAGGAGATGGGAAGCGGCGAAGACTGAGCGAGGGAGTTATGAGGATGTATATGGAGCGTGGAACCCGGAGAGGGAGAGATATGTTGGGACTCGCCTGGCGTGGAAACCCGAGAGGCAGCCCCCCAAAAAAATGTTGGGGGGGCACACGGGGAGTTTGGTCGGTTCAGGATGGACTCCTGAGCCAACTCCTCGTGCTCTTTGGAGGGAACGGTGTAGGGAGCGTCGCACTGGAAAGACACCGTGCTATGCAGTTTTGCGCACTGTGTCTCCAGTGCGCATTCATAGGCCGGTGCGCGAGATTCCATCTCCACTCATCTGTCAGGGGATGGTGAGTGTGCAGCCTGGAGGAGTGGTGCCGGCTCTGCGCGCTAGGTCTCCAGTACACCTTCTGGGACCGAGATATCCTGCACCGGTCCTGCGTGTGGGGTCTCCGGTTCGCATCCACAGCCCAGTGCGAGACATTCCAGCTCCCATCATCTGTGAGGCAAGGGTGAGTGAACAGCCGGGGAGAGAAGTACCGGCTCCACACACCAGGTCCCCTGTACGCTTAGAGAGTCCAGCACGTCCTGTTCCGGCTCTGCGCACCAGGCCCCCCGTGCGCTTAGAGAGTCCAGCACGTCCTGTCCCTGCTCCACGCTCCAGGATCCCTGTGCCCGTCGTGGACCCAGCACGTCCTGTCCCTGCTCCACGCTCCAGGATTCCTGTGCCCGTCGTGGATCGAGCACGTCCTGTCCCTGTTCCACGCTCCAGGATCCCTGTGCCCGTCGTGGACCCAGCACGTCCTGTCCCTGTTCCACGCTCCAGGATTCCTGTTCGTATAGTGAGCCCATCACGGCCCGTTCCTGCTCCCCGCACCAGAGGTCCAGTGCGCATAGTGAGCCCATCACGGCCCGTTCCTGCTCCCCGCACCAGAGGTCCAGTGCGCATAGTGAGCCCATCACAGCCCGTTCCTGCTCCCCGCACCAGAGTCCCAGTGCGCGTCGACAGTCCGGAACCTCCAGAGAAGGTCCCCAGTCCGGAACCTCCAGAGAAGGTCCCCAGTCCAAAACAAACTGTTCCGGCAAATAGCATAGGGCCTCCGGTGTGGGACCCCGAGCCAGCACGGCCGGCACCGGAGCCGCCACCTGGGACAAGGAGGCCCACCCGAAGCCCACCGTTGCCTCTAATTGGGAACCATATATATGTTTGTAGTTTTCAGAAGGGTTTTGTGGGTTATTGTTTGTGCATAGCTCGTGTGGTTGTAGTTATGTTCAGCATCACGATCTTCGTTTATATTTTGTTATTTTCCCAGTTACGTTCGTCTTAAATAAAATGTATACTGGAAGCATCGCTGCGTCTTGGTCTGTCCCGCACGAAGATCGTGACATTAGTCTAATACAAAGACAACTAAAAGATACCAAAAACAATTTAGTCCAATCAACGTAAGCTAAGTATGTGGCTGTCCATGGTTCTGATTTCTGTGTGTGTGCGCGTTCATGAAAGTAGAAAAACATGTTGACTCACCCGACTTGTAGAGAAACGTCAATGCCATCCTCCTCTCTTTCCTGTTGATGAAACGGTCTATCACTCTGTCGTACAGTACACGCTTTTATTTGTTGTCTTAGGCTACCTGGCTAAAATGTTTGCTCGCTAGTCTAACTTCCATTCATGGGCAACGTTAGCTAGTTAAGCTGTATGCGTTACCAATGGTCTTGTCCTTTTCTTAGCCTTCACTAAACGCTTAAACCGTGACTTAATTTATTTTTGTTTTATATCAGCAGGACAGAAAGGTGGCGTCAGGGAAGCTCAGAGGAGGTGGTGTGTGTCTCTTTGTTTCGTGAGCAATCTCTAATATTAAGGAAGTCTGGAGGTTCTGCTCGCCTGAGTTAGATAACCTCATGATAAGCTGTAGACCACACTATTTACCAAGAGAGTTTTAATCTATGTTTTTCGGAGCTGTCTATTTACCACCACACTGGCACTAAGACCGCACTCAACAAGCTGTATAGGGCCTTAAGCAAACAAGAAAATGCTCACTCAGAGGCGGTGCTCCTAGTGGCCAGTGACTTTAATGCAGGAAAACTGAAATCCGTTTTACCTACCAGCACGTCATCTGTGCAACTAGAGGCTAAAAAACTCTAGATCACCTTTACTCCACATACAGAGAAGCATACAAAGCTCTCCCTCGCCTTCCATTTGGCAAATCAGACCATAACTATATCCTCTTCATTCTTGCTTACAAGCTAAACCTAATATGGAAGTGGTCAGATTAAGCGGATGCTAAGCTACAGGACTGCATTGTGCTAGCACAGACAGGAATATGTTCCAGGATTCATCTGAGGAGTTTACCACATCTGTCAACGGCTTCATTAATAAGTGTATCGACGATGATGTCTTCACAGTGACCGTACGTACATATCCCAACTAGATGCCATGGACTACAGGCAAAATCCACACTGAGCTAAAGGCTAGAGCTGCCGCTTTCATGGAGCGGGGCACTAATCTGGACATTTATAAGAAATCCTCTACACCCTCAGACTATTCATCAAACAGGCAAAGTGTCAATACAGGACCAAGATCGAATCCTACCACACCGGCTCTAACGCTCGTCGGATGTGACAGGACTATCACGGATTACAAAGGGAAACTCAGCCGGGAGCTGTCCAGTGACGCGACCTTACCAGACAAGCTAAATACCTTCTATGCTTGCTTCGAGGGTATCAACACTGAACCATGTATGAGAGCACCAGATGTTCCAGACGACTGTGTGATCATCCTCTCCGTAGACGATGTGACTAAGACCTTTAAACAGGTTAACATTCACAAGGTCACAGGGCCAGACGGATTACCAGGACTCGTACTCTTCCCTGATGTTTTCAACCTGACCCAGTCTGTAATACCTACATGTTACAAGCAGACCACCATAGTCCCTGTGCCCAAGAACGCCAAGGTAACCTGCCTAAATGAAAATTGCCCCGTACCATTCGGATCTGTAGCCATGGAATGCTTTGAAAGGCTGGTCATGGCTCACATCAACACCAACACCATCATCCCAGACACCCACTCCAATTTGCATACTGCCCCAACAGATCCACAGATGATGCAATCTTTATTTCACTCCACACTGCCCTCACCCACCTGGACAAAAGGAACACCTATGTGAAAATGCTGTTCATTGACTACAGCTCAGCGTTCAACACCATAGTGCCCTCCAAGCTCATCACTAAGCTAAGGACCCTGGGAATGAATGACAATGAATTACATTTTTTTCCGTGTCAAATCGCCATTCGGCAACCCATCCCTTACGGGACACATAAACAAACATTACAATAATTCACTGTGATAATTCAGTGATAATTATTCTGGTGTTCTGTGCAGTGCAGACTGCACAAAGAGTGAAAAATAAATCAATACCTAATAGTACATAAGGTTATCCAAGCAATAATTACATCCCTAGAGCAGTAAAATGAATAATAAAAGTCTGGCACAAAGAGAAGGTTCAAGAAATCTATATACAGTTGAAATCGGAAGTTTACATACACTTAGGTTGGAGTCATTAAAACTAGTTTTTCAACCACTCCACAAATTTCTTAGTAACAAACTACAGGTTAGGACATCTACTTTGTGCATGACACAAGTAATTTTTCCAACAATTGTTTACAGACAGATTATTTCACTTATAATTCACAGTATCACAATTCCAGTGGGTCAGAAGTTAACATACACTAAGTTGACTGTGCCTTTAAACAGCTTGGAAAATTCCAGAAAATGATGTCATGGCTTTAGAGGCTTTTGATAGGCTAATTGACATAATTTGAGTCATTTGGAGGTGTACCTGTGGATGTATTTCAAGGCCTACCTTCAAACTCAGTGCCGCTTTGCTTGACATCATGGGAAAATCTAAAGAAATCAGCCAAGACCTCGGAAAGAAAATTGTAGACCTCCACAAGTCTGATTCATCCTTGGGAGCAATTTCCAAACGCCTGAAGGTACCACGTTCATCTGTACAAACAATAGTACGCAAGTATAAACACCATGGGACCACGCAGCCATCATAGCGCTCAGGAAGGAGACATGTTCTGTCTCCTAGAGATGAACGTATTTGATGCGAAAAGCGCAAATCAATCCCAGAACAACAGCAAAGGACCTTGTGAAGATGCTGAAGGAACCAGGTACAAAATTATCTATATCCACAGTAAAACGAGTCCTATATCGACATAACTTGAAAGGCCGCTCAGCAAGGAAGAAGCCACTGCTCCAAAACCGCCATAAAAAAAGCCAGACTATGGTTTTCAACTGCACATGGGGACAAAGATTGTACTTTTGGAGAAATGTCCTCTGGTCTGATGAAACAAAAATAGAACTGTTTGTCCATAATGACCATCGTTATGTTTGGAGGAAAAAGGGGGAGGCTTGCAAGCCGAAGAACATCCCAACCGTGAAGCACGGGAGTGGCAGCATCATGTTGTGGGGGTGCTTTGCTGCAGGAGGGACTGGTGCACTTCACAAAATAGATGGTATCATGAGGATGGACAATTATGTGGATATATTGAAGCAACATCTCAAGACATCAGTCAGGAAGTTAAAGCTTGGTCGCAAATGGGTCTTCCAAATGGACATTGAACCCAAGCATACTTCCAAAGTTGTGGCAAAATGGCTTAAGGACAACAAAGTCAAGGTATTGGAGTGGTCATCACAAAGCCCTGACCTCAATCCTATAGAACATTTGTGGGCAGAACTGAAACAGCGTGTGCGAGCAAGGAGGCCTACAAACCTGACTCGATTACACCAGCTCTGTCAGGAGGAGTGGTCCAAAATTCCCCCAACTTAATTTGGTAAGGCTACCCAAAACGTTTGACCCAAGTTAAACAATGTAATGGCAATGCTACCAAATACTAATTGAGTGTATGTAAACTTCTGACCCACTGGGGATGTGATGAAATAAATAAAAGATTAAATAAATCATTCTCTCTACTATTATTTTGACATTTCACATTCTTAAAATTAAGTGGTGATCCTAACTGACCTCAGACAGGGAATTTTTACTAGGATTAAATGTCAGGAATTGTGAAAAACTGAGTTTAAATGTATTTGGCTAAGGTATATGTAAACTTCCGACTTCAACTGTACATGCGTGCCATTTCCTATATAGGAGCTAAATATTTGTCGCCCTTTTTCTTTTATTCCAGGCTTGATCTAAAAATTCCGCTAATGGAAATACACAATGGACAAAAAAACATTTCAGTTTCTCCTCATAATGCCATGGTATATCTGGTGGGCTTTCTGGAACAAGGACAAGCGTATATCGTGGAAGAAAGGGCAATAGAGGATCCACTGAATTTCATTCTCTATTTCTTCGAGGTCACAATAGATACATTTAATTGCTTTTATATTAATTTATTTGCACCAAAGAGAACAAGTGATAACCAACAATACAGATCTTTAAAAAAAATTTTTTTAAATGTGTGAAGGTGTGGTTTGAAGCCCAACGGTCAGCGCACTCTCAAATGTTGTTTTTTGCCATCATTGTAAGCCTGCCACACACACACACTATACGATACATTTATTAAACATAAGAATGAGTGTGAGTTTTTGTCACAACCCGGCTCGTGGGAAGTGACAAAGAGCTCTTATAGGACCAGGGCACAAATAATAATAATCAATAAAATGTATCTTTATTTAGCTATCTTACATATAAAACCTTATTTGTTCATCGAAAATTGTGAATAACTCACCACAGGTTAATGAGAAGGGTGTGCTTGAAAGAATGCACATAACTCTGCAATGTTGTGTTGTATTGGAGAGAGTCTCAGTCTTAAATCATTTTCCACACACAGTTTGTGCATATATTTAGTTTTCATGCTAGTGAGGTCCAAGAATCCACTCTCACATAGGTACGTGGTTGCCAAGGGCATTAGTGTCTTAACAGCGCGATTTGCCAAGGCAGGATACTCTGAGCGCATCCCAATCCAGAAATATGTCAGTGGCTTCTGATTAAATAAAATTTTCACAGAACCGCTTGTAACAATTTCGATGAAGGTCTCTTGTCCAGATATCGGTAAGTGGACTGGAGGCAGGGCATGAAAGGGATAACGAATCCAGTTGTTTGTGTCATCCGTTTCGGGAAAGTACCTGCGTACTTGCGCACCCAACTCACTCAGGTGGTTCACTATATCACATTTGACATTGTCCGTAAGCTTGAGTTCATTTGCACAGAAAAAATCATCCAATGATGGAAAGACCTGTGTGTTGTCCTTGTTAATGCAGACAGAGAGGAGCTCCAACTTCTTAATCATAGCCTCAATTTGCTAGCATTGGATGTGCTCGTGGAAGCAGAACAACTTGTGTCGTCGACACGTGCAGGTGTAGTACTGCTGGTAGTAGCAGTACTACCAGTAGAGCTGGTATGTGTCTCTATGGACGCGAGCCTTATCTTTTTATCCATTTTCGAGCAAATGTAATGAGCAGCAGCTACGCTTGGCTACATACGGACTGTTAGTGGAATTCCCGCGAGAGAGTAACGGTTAATGTGATTGGATGTTAATTATTTGACTAGGCTTCCTGTATTTGACATTGTGCTGTTATTTCGCTGAACACTAGATGGTTTAATTTTATTTTTGGCAGTGAAACGGGGCTACTCAGGCGAGAAAAAAAACTCACCCAAATGTATAGCCCCGTTGGAAAACATAAATGGACTGTTTGAAAATGTGAATCACATTTTTATTTGGCGTACCCCCGACAGCATTGCGTTTGGGAATACCTGTGATAGAGAATTGACTATGTGAGGTGCGGATAGTGGGGAGGGTGAAGGTTATCACAGTGTCTTGTGTTATATAGATAGATTTCAGAATTAACCTGGAAGAATCCATTGAAGGGTTTAGGTCAACTGTCTGGGAGGTACGAGTATTTGTAGATGAAAGTGCATAATTGGCGTACATTAATATTGTAAATAGACAAGATATTGAGTTTCTTAAACAAAGGTGCAGATGGAGCCAGATAATTAGAGGAGGAGGCTAGTCTACTAATTTATTTTGTATGATCAGTAATTTGTGTAGATAGGAGGCAAATGTACTGGCCCAGACATTATTACAGTTAATAAGACTATGGTAAATGAAGCTATAGTATAGAGTTAGGAAGCAAGCCTGATGAACCAAACCACTAATCTTTCTGATGACACCAACAGATTTCATCACTTTGCTGCAGACAAACTGAATATGATCATTCCAGGATAGCTGTTCATCAGTTATAACTCAGAGGAATCTAGTGGAACTAACGGAATATGATATTTCCAGGATAACTGTTCATCAATTATAACTCAGAGGAATCTAGTGGAACTAACTGAATATGATATTTCCAGGATAACTGTTCATCAATTATAACTCAGAGGAATCTAGTGGAACTAACTGAATATGATATTTCCAGGATAACTGTTCATCAATTAAAACTCAGAGGAATCTAGTGGAACTAACTAAATATGATATTTCCAGGATAACTGTTCATCAATTATAACTCAGAGGAATCTAGTGGAACTAACTAAATATGATATTTCCAGGATAACTGTTCATCAATTAAAACTCAGAGGAATCTAGTGGAACTAACTAAATATGATATTTCCAGGATAACTGTTCATCAATTAAAACTCAGAGGAATCTAGTGGAACTAACAGAATATGATATTTCCAGGATAACTGTTCATCAATTATAACTCAGAGGAATCTAGTGGAACTAACTGAATATGATATTTCCAGGATAACTGTTCATCAATTATAACAGAGGAATCTAGTGAAACTAACTGAATATGATTTTTCCAGGATAACTGTTCATCAATTATAACTCAGAGGAATCTAGTGAAACTATCTGAATATGATATTTCCAGGATAACTGTCCATATTCACAAAAATATATATTAAATTCACAATAAATAACATCAGGATCACTTTAGTTCTTATTTCCAAGAATAAGTTTAGATGGAATAGTTGTAGATGTGTTTTTCTTATTCAATAGTGGATTGATGATTTTTCAAGTTGACTTTATATTATTTCAGGATTCTTGGAATTTGTTAATAAAATATATTTTTGTGGATACCCAAGGTGAGAAAAATTTGCTCTTATACTTTTTGTAATGTGCAGAATTCAGGGGAGAGGGATTTGTGAGAAACTTCTCATACTTATTTTTTTTAAATTGAGGATATTTTGAGACCGGTTATAACAAAGGTTTGCAGACCCCTTCTGTTGCTCTCTTACGTGGTTGAACTAAGGGAAAGCAGTGGTGAAATACAGAATTGAAAGATGTGAGAAAAGTCTGGTAAGCAGACTCCACATCGGCCTGATTATAAACATTTTACCACAAAATATGATCAATCAACTTTTTAAAGCGCTCACAATTACTTTAGTTAAATATTCACCATTTAATGCTGCTAATCATTCCCATCTGTTCATTTCCAGCTGCCAAAGAGAAGAGGCAAATTGGAAAGGGGTCAGAAACGTCAGTATAAAGTATTCTTGTATTTGCCACATTATTCAAAGAATTCGTAAAAATGTTATCAATAAGGGTGTCAGATGAACTGGTAACTCTTGTGGGTTTATAGATGAGGGGATACAGATAGCTGGAATATAAACTATTCAAAAAGTCAGATGTCAGTGAGTGGTTCTCACTTTTAAATAAGTGTATGTTGTAATCACCCAATAGAAAACAAATGTTATCTTCATTATGAATCCAAGGTTGACGTAAGGATACCAATGAAACTACCAATGTCAGAATCGCCAATTTCTATGAGAAGAGATTCACCATCAATGTTATCAGATGTAAGTGAGAGGTCCTCTCTTACAAATAATTGTAAAACGTTTATGAACAAAAATGGACACTCCTCCTCCCAGTCTTGAGGTTCTACAGTGGTGAACAGCATTATAAGGAGACATGTCATAAAGCATGGTTGTCTCTTCAGTCAACCATGTTTCTGAAAGGGCAACAATGGAACATTCATGACTGACAGACGACAGATAATGAACAAAGTGGTCATGATTTTTAGGAACACAGCAGATTGTTCAAATGAAAGGTATAGAAAATAAGCTTGTCTTGGAATTAGATAAAGTGATATAGAGGTTGTTAAATTTCTTAACATTATAGTAATCACAAGTGATAGACTAATCTCTGGTAATTTTCAGGAAATTTGAATCTGGATCAACACAATCATTATATTTATTGGTCGCTACGTTAATATCTAATGGCATAAAGACCATGTTATCAGGGTTGATATCCTTGGCTTCATTAATATCTAATGGCTTAAAGACCATGTTATCAGGGTTGATTACCTTGGCTTCATTAATATCTAATGGCTTAAAGACCATGTTATCAGGGTTGATTACCTTGGCTTCATTAATATCTA